>VYXD01010592.1:798036-809950 GCA_013397195.1 Hylia prasina | reverse complement strand
GGAGCTGGGGGTGTTTAGCCTGGAGAAAAGGAGACTCAGAGGTGACCTTATCACTCTCTACAACTTCCTGAAAAGTGGATGTAGCCAGGTGGGGGTTGGTCTCTTTCTCCAGGCAGCAACTGACAGAACGAGAGGACACAGTCTTAAGCTGTGCCAAGGGAAATATAGGTTGGAAAACGTTTTTTATGTAAAGAGTGATAAAGTATGGAATGGTCTGCTCAGGGAGGTTGTGGAGTCACCATCCCTGGATGTGTTTAAAGAAAGACTGGATGTGGCACTCAGTGCCATGGTTTAGTTGAGGTGTTAGGGCATGGGTTGGACTTGATGATCTTGAAGGTCTTTTCCAACCTAGTATTCTGTAATTATACAACAATGAACCTCTCCAAAGGTGCCAATTATTTTTCTAATATGCATGGTAATAAAAAAAACTTGAACACTTTGATAAAAAATGATTTTTCAAATTTATGTTTGACAAAGAAAAATCTAGGAGAGGATTTAGAACCAACATGAGAAAGCAAATTGGTTTTATAAAATTTGATATCTTAGCTGCCCACAAAGAATTTTTTTTCTGAATACAGGATCTAGCCAACTTCTGTCAGAGATGTTCTGCATACACTGGTAATATTAATATGAATGTTGCAGTGATAGAAAATTCTAATGGGTGGCTCTTTCACTAGATTAAGTTTTAGAAAAGTTAGAGCACATACTGCATTTCAAATAGAATCTCTCTACACACTTCAAAGGAAGAACCACATTAATGGATCACCTTTGCTTATGTAAGCATTGTTTCACAGATGAGGTGCTTTTTAAACATCACAAGAGTACTATTCATTCAAATAGCCCATGATAAATACCAGTTCCTTATTAAAAGAATGGTTTACTGTCAAAGCCTTGCTATTTATTTCTGAATTTAATTATTTAAGTATGTTTTCCTCTTACTGAATTTCAACTTGGTATTAGACTCTTCTTTATATCTTTAAATTTATCTTTGGTCCCCCAAAGTTCCTTATCTCTTACCAAGTTGTCTTAAATACCATATATATATAAGAATGTATCTGAATAGAACAGAACCCATAGAATATAAGAAAATGAGTTCCTATTGTACAGAAGACTGCAGATAACCATTGCTGGGAAAGCTTTTCAACCACACAGACTTCTGCTTAATGGTACTTTTACTTGTCTGGTCACATGGATCCTGTAATTTAATTCTAAGGAGAGAGTATGCCTACCCACAGATTACTCCTTTGTGGATGAAGAGTGTAAAAGCCAGCTGCTGTCAGTAGACTAATTTTCAGCAGCACAGTCCTGGGGCATTCTTTCTTGAGCACTACTCAAGCACAGCAGGAAAACCCACAAGTCAGACAACTTGTTCTGGCTGTGATTGCTTGCTTGGATCCAGCACCTTTCCTACTCCTTCCTACATCACCATGTAACACTACACATGTCACATGCGTCCCAGTCTCGGGCAGAAATGCTAAACTTCTTGGTTCTTAAGACTGGAATTTCATTACGTGTTTTCCAACTATTATTATGTTATTATTTTGCAATTCTCTAATATTTCCTGAATGGTAGTATGTTTAAGCTCCTAGAGCCGACTTTTCTGTATTATAAAAAAATATAATGTCTTACAGAACAAAGAGTAAATGGTTTAGATGTATACTGAAAGATGAAAAAACCTCAGACAGTAATACAAATTTTTTAAAAATTGAATTTTCCTTTAAACAGAAATATTAATACCTATATAATGGTAATACCTAAATAATACCTTATTAATACCTAAATAAGGGTAAAAGCCAAATATTTTTACCAAACATTTGACGGAAAAGACTAGGGGCTTCACATATAAAATTTAAATATTTATTTTAATACATGTTTCAGCATTTTAATTTTTCAAACCACTGAGAGCCACACTAAAAGTCAATGGAAGTAAGCCAATTCTTGACCTACACATGACACAGCTGATTGAAAATGCAACGTGCTGTACAACTTGACTTCCAACCTCTGAGTTGAAATACCAAGATCATTGCCTCAAAAGAAGTAAGGCTTTTGCCAATATCAAGACATTCCTTAATTTAAGACAGACCTAATTTAAGACAGGAATTTCTTCAGAAAGAAATCTCTAATCCCCATTTAGCAATTCAGTTTTGGACTCCACTGGTGTTTCAAAGGTAGCCTAGAAGATACTCAATAGGTCAAACCAAGAACCCAGAGAAACTTTAAGGTTCAAGTCCATTTTCAAAATTTCAGCAGAATTTAGCTTAGTTGATTCAGCACATAAATCCAGTTATAACCTATACAAAAAATCCCTTACTGTGGGTAAAGAAAGGGCGTGTTGTAAGGTTCATGTTGAAACACGAAAGAACATACTAGCAGAAAGTCTGTTGAACTGGCAAAGAAAGATTATTCTTAGGAGTGAACAGTGGACAAAGAAAAGTGCAATTTGTTTCTTTACTTTTGATAGCCAAATAGTATTTACCAATCATAAAAACCTGTGCTTTTCAGACAACAATTTTTTCATTTCAAGTATTCTAAAAATATCAAGTTGTTGACCCAAAATCCCTATTCATCCTGTGTTTCCTCCCTCTTTAAAGATCTGATAAGTGTTTCACTATTAACTTTAAAGACACTGAAAAGAACTAAGGACTGACCTATATACAAAGAATATATTTATGTTCATGAAACTTCAGTTTTATGATGAACAAAAGCAGAAAAGAACTAAATAACTACTGGATCATTACTGCAAGAGAGTACAAGCCCCTAGTTTTATTTCCATGCAAGGGATAAATATTCAAGAGTTAATTTGCTTATCATATAAACAAGAAATAAATATAAAGTTTGAAGCACACTAACAGCTTCACATGAGGTTGTTACATCTTCCTTACCTCAGCAGCAACTGTTTCATATCTCTTTGAAAAAATGAGGAATCACATATTTGCAGTCATTAATACAGTATGTGTTTTATATGCATTAAAATCAGAAAAAAATAGAAAACGTGACAAAAATGTAAGACAAAAGAAGTGAATTATGATAGCTGAGAATTTACCAGTTTATAATTCCCACCTTGTCATTAAGTCTGGAGAAATCTGTGTACCGTCTGAAAACCACCCAGCTTTCCTCTGGACTTCTTTTCACCAGTATTTTGTATACCTGTGTGGAAAGACAGAAATATCAGAAAATGTGCTAAACTTCACACTGCATTGTCTGGAAGGCTGAAATGATCCTCTATTTCTTAATGAAAGAAAAGTTGTGGATAAAAAAACCTCATAATTAGGGTAAAAGAAATGCTAATAACAATTATCAGTACAAAGAGTCTAAATTAATTTCAGAATTTAAGTACAGAGTTTCTGTAATTCCTAAATACATATCACTATTTCTATCTGTAAGTAAGAATGTATTGCCCATCAGAACAAAAGGCTCAGCTATCAAAAAAGTAAGGGAAGTGTGTTTCAGTCATCTACTTTAACCTTTGCTAAATTACAGTTTTACTCATTGATGCTGGAGGCCTCTCTGTTTTTAAGATGACTGTTAATAATCAGGTACTGAGTGTGATATTGTTTCAAAATGTCTCATCTGACTTGCTTCACAAGGAGAAACGATGCAGAATAAAATCACATCCTCCTTTGCATTTGTTCCAAACATTAGGGTTTGTCTTTCCAGGCAAAATATCACTTCACTAGAAAATTGCATTAGAATGATTATACCAGCCCTGTATACCTGAAGCAATGGATACTTTGAATCCGATTTAGCAAGACAACAGCACAGCAGTACCATACTCCTATTCAAAAGCAAATGGATAAAGAAATAAAACAATGATGATAATGATACTACAATTACTTTTTAGGAGGATTAATATTCCAATGCCTGAACACATGAATCAAACAACACAACTTCAACTAGAAAACATTAAACAGTGTCTAATGTCATAACCTTACTCTCTCCAATGTAAGGAAAGACAGGTTCTGCAATTGTACTGGATTATTCTTCCCAGTCTCTATGTAAAAAATATAATACAAGAAAGAAAAAAATATTTTTAGAATCATAATGATAAATAATCCCTCATTTAACCAAATTCTCTTTGAAACATTTTCTTAATCTGTTACAGAGTAAAATCTTTTCCTGTACTTCATGCTGACACAGCAGGTTGTCTTAGCTGATAAGTATATTTTTCTTACTGCAGTCCCAACATGTGATAACCCCAGTGCTAGCCAACCTCTGTACAGGTCTGAGATTGTTTCTAGCAATTTTGTATTCCATAATATATTAAGTTCCAGATAGTTACATAAATTACAGATAACTATGGTGCAAATCAAAAGCAATTTTTCAGCAATTACTTATCTATGTTTTAAACACAATTTCACTTTCAAGATGCATCATCTGTGGAAGTCATGGATTATGACAGAGGAAAAAACTATTAGCTTTTAAAATTCAAGCTACAGGACATGCTTAAAAACCAGCATTAAAATATATTTTTTCTGCCTTACATTTTATGTATAAATGCTTATCCAAATATTTTATTACTTTTCTGACATACTAAAAGTATAAGCAGTTTTATTTTCATAAATAAAATTAAGAAATAAATGTAAAATTGTGAAGACGCTTTGCTAGTACACAGTAAAACAGAGAACAAGAAACTTTGGAATATGCGTGTGAATTTACTTGTTAATCAGTATTCTATTCTTGTACTCTACTCCAAGTTCTGCAAAAGCATTGCTTAAACATGTATATGAGAAAAAAATTGAATCAATTCCAAGTGAACATTAGATAACTTAAAAAAAAAAAGTTCACCAATTACAGTGAACTTAATTGTATCAGGGAGTGCAATCAACTTGTGATTACTGACCTCAAAATTACGGGCAACCTGAAACAAACATGTTTTGTTTTCCTGCCAAAGTTAAAAAAAAAATGTGGTTGGGTGTTTTTTTGACTTTTCTTTAAGGTTTGCAATTAATGAATAAGATGTGGAACATTTCAAAAACATCTGTCAGTTCCTTCATATAAGATCTTGGGTAAAAATCACAAATTAATTCAACAAATTCATTTTATTCCACTCAATCATGAATTGCTTTATTCTATAAATAAAAATTATCAGTGAAAATATACCTATATGTGGTAAGATTCTCTTGCTGATTCAGCATCTCATTATCATTTCTACTTGGCTTAAAAAAACCAAACCACGCCAACAAACAAACAAACACACAACCACAAAAAACCCCCCCACTAAGTGCTAATTGAACATTCCAGGACTGTGAATGCACTGAAGACTAACTGTTTACAAGATGACATTTTACAGCCTAGGTTTTCTCTCCCATAAGCTTCAGCAACCATGTACTCTAACATGCACTAACATCTAACTCCTGAAGTTTGGACATCATTCAGCTTAACCAGATTCTTGTTTTTGGAAACTATGAGATGCTACCAACAGTAAAAAAAAGAATTCAGCTATTGAGTCTCCTCTCTTTTACAAGTCATTTTAATTTAATTTCCACTGTCTTCCATCTCACTGATTTAACACAGCAAAAGCAACTCAAATTCCTGTGACTAATTACTTGCTGGCTTTCATGCACAACAGCATACAGAACATGCAACTGAAAACAGTTAATTGTGTGGTTTCAGAAACCAACACAGCAATAGAGGTGAAATTGTGAAGAGCAAAAATGCATCCCAGCATTTTACAGTGGAAGAATGTTTCACTTGTACTGTGACCTGGCCTTCCACATACAGTAAGGAGACAAGGTTGTCATTGTTAATACAGAACACCTTCCAGGCATACTGGAATATGTCCTGGCAATGTCTTCAAGAAAGACACGGAGGAGCACGTCCAAAGAAGCTGGTGAAAGGTCTAGAGAGGAAGTCACGTGAGGAGTGGCTGAGGGAGCTGGGGATATTTATCCTGGGAAAAAGAAGGCTCAGGAGAGACCTTATGGCTCCCTACAACCACCTGAAAGGAGGCTGTAGCCAGGTGGGGGTCAGTCTCCTCTCCCAGGCAACCAGTGACAGAACAAGAAGACCTGGATGGCCTCAAGCTGAGCCAGGGGAGGTTCAGGTTGGACATCAGGAAAAATTCCTTCATGGAATTAAACATTAAACAATTCCTTCATGGTGGTTAAACATTGCAATGAGCTGCCCAGGGAGGTGGTGGAGTCACCATCCCTGGAGCTGCTCAAGAAATGACTGGATGTGGTGGCACTTTGTGCCAGAATCTGGTCGTCAAGATGGTGATCAAAGGCTGGTCTCAATCTTAGAGGTCTTTTTCAACCTAAATAATTCTGTGCTATTTTCAGACTAATCCTTGTACATATAACAATATCGACTGTTTTAGTTTTGAAGGTTATTATTTAAAATAATTTTTTTAGTCTACGTGTTAAAAAAAATCTGCTCTCTTACGCTAACATGCACAAAGATGTTAGAAACTGAAAATCTCAGGAAAAGACGGGGTATCATTCTCAAATAATTAAAAAGCATCATCATTTAGCTTTTTGCGAAAAGATCTTGGTTTCATTACCATTGTAACTGTCATAAGGATTCTGCACTTCTCTAATCGAAAAGAAAACAGGAGGAAAAAAGTTTGTTTGCTACTTCCTTCTCCTTATTTCTACTTCTGATTAACTTTGTTCATCTTAGGCAATATAATTAATAATCACTAACAGCTTCCATCAGCCCTACAAGCACTGCTGTATTACTTCAAAGAACTATTTCAACCACACCCACAAAAACAAATGTAGAAGTACATTAATAAATTTATGGCATGCAAAAAAATGAACTGCCAGCTACAGTGCGCTTTGAGAAAAATCAATACAAACCAGTTAGCCTGCTGTTCTGGCAAAAGATATGCAATAAGTGACTTCCCAGTCTGTCTGCAGAACAGATTTCCCCTTACTAGAAACTGAGCTGGGCAAGAAGTTGAAACCTACATGTTTGCACTTTAACAGAAATGTTTTAAGTTAATTATAACTGCAAAGCATTATAGACATCAAAGTTTCTTATCATTCATGTCAAATAAAAGACTATATTTTATTTAAGAAGTTTAACTACACAGAACTTATACAAGTTCAATTTCACAAGGAATTGTAACTGCAAGGAATTCCTGACTTTTCCAGCAGAAATTGATACATGAAACAGAATTAATTCCTTCTATTCCAGATACACAGTTACAGGAAAGACTGTTTTCTAGTCCCAGTTTTCCCACCTGTGTAACAGAAATGGTATTTTCCTGTCAGGAAGTACTTTGAAGCTAAACTGGTAACATCCCTGAACTGCAGGATTAATTCCTGAAAGACAATGCAAAGCACATTCAATTGTTATCTTGTCATTACAGGATCAAGGACACAATGCCCAAAACTTACAGTGAATTTTGCCCTTTCCTCCATCACCTCATAGCCCAGAATAGTAGGTGTGGATGGTCGATCTTCCCAGCTCCTGGAATCCTCATTCTGCTCGATTTCTTCTACAGGCTGAGTACAGTATTCTATGGATGTATCCAGACCTGTAAATTTAGTCCTAACAAGTGGACTGCTACATGCAGATGATGTGGAACCAATCTGGTCAGGCACGCTCATCTTTTTAAAACCATCAACTGTAGAGTCCTCCAGCTGTCCTTTTGAGGAGCTCGAACTCGTTGAGATGCTCCCAAATGAAGAACTTCTTTGGTTTCTGTTTGTAAAGCTGGATGATGAACTTCCAATAGGAATAGGAACAGGAACATAGGGTGTTGCCATCCTTCGTGGAAAAAAAGCCCTCAGTTTTTGGTCCAGGAATTTAAACTTCATTCGCTGTATGAACCATGTTTCCTCTTGTTTTCAGGAACAGTACCTGCAATTAAGGACAGAAAATATTGCTGTCATTTTTAAGTCAAAGCAACACTAAGAGATTTGGAAAAAAGTCTGTATTAGCTCTGAGATGGTACACAGCAGTACTGATGGTAAAACATTTTCACAAAGAATTTGGCTTCATATAAAATGGTGCTTTTAGGTTGTATCTCAACCATTTGACAGACAGCTTTAAAAGAGTTCTGTCTTCCACAGCTATTAAAATTAAAATGACAAAGAGGTAAAGCAAGATTACAGAAGAGGAAAATCCTTTTGTCCTTTAAAACTTAAGCGTTATGTGGTTTTATCCAAAGAGTCAGCAATTTTCTGGCATGTAGGAAGTAGCTTCAGTGACTGTTTCAGCTAAACAGTACAAAAGGTTTTCTCAGAATTGGTTCTGTAAGACATCCACTGCAGCCTATGCAAGCCAAACACACAGGCAACAATATACATGACATGAATCTAAAGACATGACAGTACACAACTTAGGTGAAAACATATTTGCATATTACACATTCACTGAAGTATAATGGATCTGTTTTCAATGCAAAATACTTATTCAAAACAACTCTGTTGTATATAATGCTGAAGACATTCGTCACAATGTTAAATATGCACATTTTCTGCAGTCTGAATTGGAGCAATTAAGTTTTACAAGCATACACACCAAAAACAGGGTTGTTACAGCAGGTAGTTTTCCATTCCAGAAGATTAAAGTGGAAAAAAAAGTGCACAGAAAAAAGATAAATAAACAATTTAGTATTTTTTCTTCAACAAAACCATTTCAAATGAGTCTTTTGTGTGCATGAGCACACATTTCTGGAAAAAAGCAAAATAAAATTAAGACGGCAATATCAAACCACCAAAAAAGCACCATCTCCTCATTTTAACAAAGTACCCAAAGAAGAGCTCTTACAAGATGCAAATTAAATGCCATCTCTTTGGATTAACAGGATTTGAGCTATGATCCATTTCACCCAGGAATAAACCAATCAACCAGGAGGCTGCAGGAAGCTGTGAAATGGGAAACCACCAACCTGATTCACATCAGACAATCAATCATCTACTGCAGCAGAACCAAATGAGATTCCTAATTGGGAGGGTGAAGCGATGCTTTCACTCTCCTGCTCTAAATTAATCCTAGAGCACACGGATAAAGAAATAAATTTTAAATGAACCAGCAAGAGCAAGACTAAAAAATTCTCTTGAACAAATTCCTTGAGTGAAGGAAAAAACAAACTTAGTCATCCCTTCAGCTACATTAGAAGTCTTCACACTCTCTGTCAGAAAGCTCAGTTAACTTGATCAGGAGAACAATTTCAAACTGGCAGTCATTTCTTGGGAACATTTCGCTTCACTGTGGAATGAGGCTGGACATTCAGCAGCATGTGAGTGAGCTGAAATGTCAGTATCATAAACCTCTGCTGATTCACTCAGCTGGTCAGGGATGGGATTTGAAGTATTCAGCGGCTTCTGTTGCAGCACAGCCCTGCTTGGTTGTGTGAGTGAAGCCACGTGTCAGACATCTGACCTGCTTCAGCCTCACTTAGTGTGAGAGAAGCAAGTCACACCTGTCTCTGAGACAAGAGGTTCTCCTGGAGCTACACCAGATCTAAATCTCTTTTTTCACCAACATCTCAGTAAGAAAATCTATTTTCTGACTTGAACAATAAGCTCTGCAATATTTTTTCTTTAATGCAAGGCATGAAGCATTGTCTGATAAATTTTCTCTAGCAAGATTCTCTGAACAGGTAAGTACCTAAATGAAACACTAAAAAAACTAACTCCTTTTTCACTTGCCACTTCAGTGACTTTTCCATGATACCAGCACAAAGAATTGAGAGAGTATGACCTTAAACAGTGTCCCACTCAGCTGTCTTGGGAGGTGTAGGATTAAATTCCTATAAACAGAAGAACCTAAGTGAGTCCAGACTGCAAAAAATCAAATGATCTATATGTAAAAAGTGACTACCCTCTGTTGTATGACTGCGAACCTGGAGTGGAAAATAAGCCCACATCTTAAGGAATCTGTTCGTTAACTTAAGAGTTTATGGAATTTTAAGATGCAAAAAAAGCTTGTGCTTTTCATCACTTTATGAAAAGAACCAAACCAAATCCAAAACCCCACAATGACATTTTCACCAGTTACAATACTTGTGAACAGCCTTTCCTAGAAGAACTTCTTGCTTGAAAGTGAAATGCCAGTCAACAACTTACTATCTTGAGCTTGTTTACTTACTACATATTACTCTTAAAATGCACATAAATTTCTGAGCAGCTGCACCAATCTGTCAAGCAAGAGAACTCAACACAGACCACCCTGAGGATAAAGCCCTTGATGTTGAAAGGCCAACACCTGCACTATACGTGCTTCAGCAGCTTTCACTTCAAACCAGCTCTAATTCAGTACCACTGCCTGGATACTCATTAGCAGCTGGACTACACTAAGCCTGCTCCCAGGGTACATTTTCTGGTTTAGTTTCTTTTGTACTCTGTAAGGCCACCCCAAATTGTGAGTCAATGAGTATTAATGGTGATGATGACACTGTTCTCTTCTGAAGGACATTGTTGACTCAATCTGACATAGTAAACATGCCCACAGACAAATAAAAGGGGCTGATACTACCTGTGTCACACACAGATTCCTCTAACTTCGAAGACTAAAAGGAAAGTATTATCTGAGTAACAGAAATGTCAGTTCAAGTGAGCAAATGGCAGACAGCTTCACTTAACCTGAGTATTTTTTTTGTAAAAGTTGAAAGAAATACACAAAAACATTACATTACCAGACTCACAAATACATATATATTCCTGAATATATATGTAAATCCGTTTTCAACTGTAGAGGTATCACAATATCCTAGTATGTAAAATATTTACATGCTATGAGTTACAACAGGGTTCAAAATCACATCAATCTGCACTTTATGAAGGCTACTGAATATTAGAGAAAAAATAAAATTCTCAAAACGAGGGTCACAACCCTAGGAATCCAGCCTCGTCTACAAACACAGTTTACTGCCCATTCATGCAATAAAACCGAGAATAATTTTATTTAAAAAAAATCCTTTTAGACAAACCATGTCACTCCTTACTTGGCGCAGCAAGGAGGGCTTGTGTGCTCAGTTTGCTCCTACCCCAGCTGCACAGAACCAACAGAATCATTGCAGCACACCAAATTTAAGAGCAAACTGCCCATGACACCTATGAGATACCCCAGAGACTGCACTTTCTTGTCTAGCTATCTACTTGACTTTCTGCAAGAAATTTGCTTCCTGTTTGGAACCTGTTTTTTGTTTAGTTTGATATTGAGCTGTGAGTGAAGAACGAAAAGAGAAGGAAGAGATCATTTGCTGGAAGTGCTGAACTGCAAGATCTGAATCAGGATAGGACAGTCCTGGGAACCCGGCTGTCACATGCTACAAGAGCAGCATGACACCAGCTTATCCTGGTGTTTACAGCAGCCACCTCCCTTTTTGCGGGTGAAGCAAACAGGCTGTAATAAAACCACTTATAAAGGGTTTGCCTGCAGCTTGCAGCTATCGCAGTTCCAAACCTTTTTAAGCTAATGGCTTGTATATTCAGTGAGAAACACGGAAGCCACACGATTCAAGGATAGTAGATTAGAAACAAAACAATCCGTACTTAACAGCTGTAATTGGATTTAGAAGACTTTTAACTATGCAATACTATTTGTGATCTGGTTACATATATTGTGCCTGTTTGGACAACGCAGACAAGGCTTGATCTCTGATGTTTAGGGTGTAAGTGCTACTGACGAATGTCAGCTGAACAAAAAGTGGAATATATAAAGAAACAACTTCCAAACTTAGGCTTCGTGATTTTTTAAACAATCATTTTGTGCCGACTTCAGCCAAGTTACCTAACAACATTTTTTACGTGCTTATGAACTCAAAATGGGGGGGGCTATTTATCACACCTCACACACACAGAGGAGTAATTCCCGCCCCAAAGAGTCTGTTAGAGAACTAGAAACAATTGCAGGTACCTTGCTCCCAAAACCCGCACATCAGGGAGCGCTGCTTCTGACCACGACCTGACGGTTCTGAAACCGAGGAGAACCAAACCAGACCGGCCGGCACCGCTGG
>VYXD01010592.1:683648-796771 GCA_013397195.1 Hylia prasina | reverse complement strand
GGGCGCTTCGCTTTCCGGTGCGGGGGGCATGTTGGGTTTTGTAGTTCTGTGGTCTGGCGGAGTAGTCCCGCGGGCTGGGGCTGCCGCATGAGGGTGAGATGCGCCTCCGCGCAGGGAAGGATGGCACGGGAGGGCCAGCAGTCTTGGCATTCCCGGTTCCTGGGCACTGGAAAGCTCCCGGCCTCTTAACGTGGTTTCACCTAGCCCTGCCATAAAGCCCCGCCGTACCGCGAGTTGTCTGCGGGGGGCAGCGCAACGGGAGTGGTTGTGGAGCGCTGTGTGAAATTTCACGGACCAAAGTGATCTGGGGACTTTTTGGGTGATGAGGATTTCCTGTGTGGAAAGCGCTGTTCTTAAATAGTGGTGGGAATAAATCACTGTCTTCCTATCTCATAGTGGTTTAGGGTGCGTAAGCAGCAGTGTGATACTCTGGAGAAGATGAAAGCAGCACAATTTTTGTTTAAAAGTACCCTTTCTTCACGCATTTTATGTTCTTTATGCGTAATTTAAAAACGCAATACCCGCTCCCCACGATCTCTCCTGTTTACAACTCTGGAAAATACTGCACCTCTTGTTTTGTGCTGCACAACTCCTCTACTTGTTTATCGTGAACTCGACACCTTTAGCAGGGCCCGAACACACAAATACCGTAGCAAACCCCTGTAGGTGATCCGGGCTGTGGCTGCAAACACGCCTGGGGCATTGCCCGTGTCAGTAAACACTGCCCTGGGGGCTAATGTTACCACTGGAGTGTAATTATTTCGTTGGGATTATATTCTTAGCATGTTAGGTGGGGTTCTTTTCCCCCCTGTGCTTAGTGGGTTTTGGCTTTTTTTTTTTTTTTCCTTCTCTGTCATAGTGTTTCAGCAGCACACTGGACTGTCTGGAATTAATTTTGAACTTAGTGGTTTTCCTGGATGGTAGTCTTTCAAGAAATAGTCTCAGATTTGGCAGGGTAGCTGGCATTAATCATGAGTAGAATTAATACATTCAAGGAGCAGTTGTGAATTACTAGTTCAGAAGCCATGCAATGGCAACTTTTTTGGATCCAATTCTATTTAAAATATGTATTACTGGGAACAGACAATGCACTAGATTTTAAAATGCCATATTAAATGTGAGGAAATTGATTAAATTACATTTTGAAAATTATACTGCCAAACCAGATATGCTGAGTATATAATTATTATGAACTTTAAACTTTATCTTACTAATGAAAATATCCTTTAACATAGAGCAGCAGAAAAGAAAAAAAGTTAGAAACAAGAGAATTCTAATTTACAGTTATTCAGAGCACTTTATTAAATAGCAGTTGATCATGTTTGATCATTACAATGATTTAGTTGCACATTGTACACTTGAATTTATTTAACTGTAAACAGTTGCTTATAAAGTTTCCTACCTATATGAAGCTCCTTTAAAAAAATAAAAGAGGTTTTTTTTTTCATATCTAGAATCATTTGATAGTTAAAAGTTTTTCAGTTTGCTAATCTTCTTAACAGTTGATTTTCTTGCAGAGGTTAACATAAAATTTTTACCAGCCCCCAGGTGATAATGAGGTCCGTTTTCATAAGGCCACTGTCTTCAGTCATTTGGACATTCCAAGGAAGTCAGTGGGATTTTTGGCTGCTGAGGAATGTGGGCTCATTGCCTTCACGTCACAAGGTTCTATCCCATAAAATCATCAGGAATGACTCTTGGTTCACTGGCTGGAGAGAAACTATGCAGGGTTCAGGTGAATTAAAACTGGGTCTGTTGTCTCCCTGGTTTTCACTTTGGGGTAGTGCTTCCCTGTGTACTCGGTCTGTGGCAATCCGGCTTTGAGAAAGAGCGGCTTTGCTTCGGCTGCTTGTGTAAGCAGAACGGGCTGTGACTCGCATCGCAGGCGAGATGAGCCACCCTGTGGCAATACCCTGCAATTCGCCTTTATTGAGGCCGAAGGACCACAAAACTAAGTTGCTGAATGTATAAAGCAGTGGAAAGTATTTGCTGGCTTTTTTTTTTTTTTTTAATTGGTACCAGATGTCACGTGTGTCCTGCCTCCATTTGCTGGTTATTTAGTTTTACAGAGAATTGATATGTGTATAGGCCTGATCAAAATCGGTGCAGACATTGTAATCCTGTGTGCCAAACCCATGATTTTTGCTGATGCTGGCTGGCTCACTAGCTTAATTTAACCTTGTTTAGAGGCTAGGGCTTGCAGAATCAGGAAAGCCTATTAATGTAAGAGAACTTTATGCAACCTCTGTGAACTTCCCAGCACTTTCTCTGCTGGGAAGAAGAGAAATACGCTGCTAGTTGTGCAACACTAGTGGTTCAGCAATGCCACCTTCTGTTGTAAAAGAATAAAGCTCAAGAAAATAATCATATAGGTGAGAACGCTAGGTTAATCTTATTGAATTATATGCAGCTTCTTTTGTTCTAGTTGCATGTGCCCCCATGATCCTGTGAAACACTGAGTTTCAATCAGGTTATGGGATTTAGGTACTCAGATCTATTGCATTTCAATTGGATGTAGGCACTTAAATCCCATTGTAATTTAGAATGCATGCATTCAATCCTGTTATATTCCGATGGGATTCTGACCTTTCTCTCTCAGGGTACTATGAAATCTGTGATTTGGAGGACCACTCACAGATTTTTTTTTTTATTTTTTTTTTTTTATTATTTTTGAGGTTTTATGACAAAATAGCCAACTTTCTTTCTTAGCTGCAGAGCCTTCAGTGTTAGAAGTGATGAAGCTTCTTCTAAAGGCAATTCTTTAATTCCTTCCAAATTCTAAAAACTGCACAACTTTAGAAATGTACAGCTGGATATTTTGAAAGTAGACTTAAGCATTGAAACTGGGAATTTTGTACTGGCAAGAATTTCATGTGGACATCCAAATCCTAAGTTGTGATCCTTGTAATACTTCCAGCAATTGCCCTATCATACTAATGCCTCCACTTCAGAGGGGGTGTATCAGTGTTTGTAGATGTTGTATTTTAATACTTCCTGTGCCTGTGTGATGTCAGCACATGTTCAGAAGGACCTTGGTTTTTGAAAAGCTAAAAAATCATGACCTTTTTCCTATGTCTTTTGAGAACTCCTGTCTTTGGGAGGTTGTAATACCCCATTTCAGATATCCAGAAAGGACTTGGGGAGAGGTAAGGATAGGACTGAGATTCCATTGTGGGCTGGTTCCTTGCAGGTTTGGTCTGACTGTGATTCACTGCTCTGTGGCTGACAGAACTTGAACTCTCTGTTCACGTTTCCTTTGAAATCATTGTGGGGCACCTTGCCTGTGCAGTGTAGGCTCCTGGAAGCCTGCAGTTGTTGTTTAAAGTAACATGCTGAGGACTAGGCTTTCCCAAAGTCCATTTTTTGATAGCTGTAGGTCTTTATGATTTCTGCCTCGGGTTTTGAATTTCAGACTTTACCCCTGACCATGACTTCAGATGTGGGAGACTGATTACCTCTATGGCACCTAACTGATTACTCCCAGCCTGATAATGCCTGTATAGTATCTTCTGATGCTTGTCATTAACTGTACTCGTAATATCCTGTTAGATCTAAATTGGTTCCAATGTGCTATAATGATAATAGCCCATTTATGGAATAAAATTAGACTTGATAGGCTTTTTGTGGAATAACAGCTTCACATGTGGGATTCAGCTGTTGTGTACTATTCTGGGCAATTCACTGAGTTATGAATGGGACTTAACAATTTTCTGTTCAGGTATATCTGTTGTGCTTTTCTCTTAGATGGGGGTCCTCAAGTAAGAAAGCAGAAGCCTCTAAGGAGTTAAAAAAAAAATCTGCCTTCCAGAGGCTAGGTTTACTTTGAATTATAAGGAATAATTCTCTCAGGGATTGCATCTGGGTAGAGAAACTCATGGATGTAATGGCCAGAATTTTCAGACGAATGAACTATAAATGTGAACTTTAAAATAATTTGAATTATAACATTTGCTTCTGTCCAGTAGTGGTTATTGAAATGCCTAGAAAACTGTGTCCTTCCTTCTTCCTTCCTTCTTATCCGTACCATTGGCATTTTCAGCCCCTGTCCTGGCTGAGTATATCTTCCTTCAGCTTTAAAATACACAAGTAGTTATGATCACCAACTGCTAATAATGATGTGTCATTAATAAATAGAATCATAGAACCATCAATGTTAGAAGAGACCTTCAAGATCATCCAGTCCTACCATCCACCACCTAACACTAAACTGGATCATCCGGCACCAGATCCAGACACTTCTTGAACACCTCCAGGGACTGTGACTCTTTCTCCTCTCTGGGTAACCTACTCCAATGCTAGACTACCTTAACAGTGAAAGAAGATTTTCTAATATCTAATCTGAATCTCCCATCTCAGCTTAAGGCTGTTCCCTCTGTTCTTGTCACTGCAGGCACAGTAGAGGAGGCTGGCTCTCACCTCACCACAAGTTCATTTCAGGCTGTTGTAGAGAGCAGTGAGGTGCCCCTTGAGCTTCTTGAGACCCAACAAATGCAGCTCCCTCAGCTGCTTTACATAAGGCTTGTTTTCTAGACCCTTCATAAGCCTTGCTGCCATTTGCTGGACACACTCCAGCACCTCAATGTCTTTTTTGAGGGGCCCAGAACTGGACACAGCACTTGAAGTGCAGCCATACCAATGCCAAGTTCAAGCAGACACTCATCTGCAAATGGAAAGCTGGATTTGTTCAGCCTGGAGAGGAGCAGGTTAAAGGATGCCTTGCCCATGTGCAGAAATACCTGACGGGAGTTGGAGCAAAGAAGTTGGAGCCAGGCTTTTCTCAGTGGCTCCCAGTGACAGGAAAAGAGTCAGAGGGCAGAAACGGAAATAGAGAAAATTCCATCTGAACATAAGAAAGCACATTTTTATTGTGAGTGTGATCAAACACTGGAATAGATTGTCCAGAAAAGTAGTTGTGTGATGATATTTAAAACCTGACTGGACACAGCCCTGAGCTACTTGCTCTAGCTGACCCTTCTTTTAAGCAGGGGCTGGACTAGATGATTTTGAGAGGTTCCTTGCATCAGAAACCCTTCTGTGATTTTGTGAGCTTAGAGACCCTCCCTCCTGCTGTTGTTGAAGAACAAAAAGCTACCAGCGCTGTTTCTATTTCTGTTTTCTTAAAAGTATCTACTCTTCAAAGAGTATGAGTGAAAAAATTGTTCTCATTTGCTGTTGTGTGATGAAGTAAAATTCAACTTGTGGCAAGTTGACAGGTAATCTTTGAATGTACTTTCTGATACTTTTTTTTCTGAATAAGGTACTTTTTTCTTGCCTTCTTTTTTCTTCCCTGTAATCATTGTGAAAAGACCATTATAATGAAAACCCAGGGAGCAGAGAATAAGGAATTATTGTTAATTTGGTAGACTACATGTTGTCTTTTCAATCTAAATAAAAGTATTATGGCAAGGATTACAGGCATTTAGATTGATGAGTCATATTAATATACAATAATGAGTTCTTTACATGGCTGTGACACGTCAAGTTTAAAAACGGTTGATTTGCTCTTAGCTAAAAGTAGTGATTTTAAATAGTCTTGGTTTTACATCATTGAACCATTTGCTTGCTTTCGCTGCAGGGAAGAGGTGGTTCTTTCCCAGTAATACCCTTTTGGATGCAATGGTACCCTGGGTTTTAATGTGATGTGACAAAGCTTCTGGTCCTTTGATACAGCTTTTCTTGAAGGTTTTGTTTTTGCTTCCTAATGCGCTACAGCTAGCTGTTTTGTGTGGTACAGTGTATTTTAGTATTGATTTGTGAGAGTCTGAAATGTATTTCTTTCTCTGTGGGGTAAGGAGAGGAAACCTGGTCTTGTTAAAACATGAGCGGACACAAAAGTGGCACAGGCTGTTAATTGTTTCCAGCATTCCTCTGTAACCTTGCACAAATCACTTAAATTTCACTTTATTGTGGATTCCCAGGTTTTGCTATAGGCTCATTCAGCAAGCTAACAAAGTTGCAGTGAATATAATGTTCTAAATCTGAAAGGCATCACTATTATTCTGCAACTCTATGTTCTGTATTTAAAGTGATACTTGTCTTTCCTGCACGACACAGCTCTGTTACAATGCTCTCCTTTTGCCCAAAATCACTAATACAGCCCTACAAAGGACAGCGTTCATTAACTGTATCCTGTGCACAAAGGATATAGGTTTCATTGGTTTTTAACAATAACACAGAAACCTTTCCATTTATTTCCAAAGTTCAAATAGTTGCAGTGGTGTGAAACAGCTTTGTCTAGGAGAAACATGTGTCCCATTGATATGGAAATGAGCATGCCCTGTGCTTCAGTAAGTGCCAGGGTGGCAATGTTCAGTACTGCCACACTTAAGTAAGCTTCTGCATTGTGCTCAAATTCTGTTCAGCCAGCCAAAATTCTAGCACCTCTTCCTTCCATGTTAGACATAGAATTTGAAATAATACTGCTTTACCTGACATCCACACATGTAAAGTTGAATTGAATCATACTCTTTTTTTTTTTTTTTTTTTTTTTTTTTATTGAAAATTGGTGTTTTTTTTTTATANTTTTTTTTGTGAAGTAGCAATATGGAGTTAGTTTTAGATGAATATTATACAATAGTGTATTTAATTTATGGTAAAAAACCCCGCAGATGATTTGGACTTCTGGCTTTGAAGAACAAAATCTCTTCTTCAGAAGGACTTTGCTTTCTATTGTTTTCTGTTTATTTTGCCTTTTGGTCTCTTTCTACTTCTTTGTGAATTGCAATTAAAAGATATGTTGCACCACTGATGTGTTAATTAAGCGTTAACATTTGTAGGCTGTTCTAGGGCTGGAGGCTACTGTTCAGTGGTTATTGTTCTTGGTATGTTGCAGAGCCCAAGGTATGCTAAACACTTGCAGAGACATCGAAAAGCATCATTATTTTATGGAATGATTTGTAACTTTATACTGAGGAGGAAGAAACAAGTGATGCTAAAAAACCATTTCAGACGAGTTGATAAGAAAGAGCAAGGTTTATCACAGGAAGATCAATCACTCACCTGAGGCCTTGACTTAGAATTTATTATCAGACAGTGTTTATTTATGATGGATGATTACATGGAACAGGCTTTTCTTGGGAGAGATGAAGTCTAGAGGGAATGCCTTAGCACATCTCAGCTGTGTCAAGTCTCACTGAGGAAGCATGGTAGGAAACCCCCAGTCACAGAAATTTTCTGCACTACTTGTCTTGCTGCCATCCGCACATGGTTCCAGGGTCTGGAATGCCGATTCCTTCTTTCTGAACTGCCCACATGCCAATTTCCCAGTGAATGTAAGAGTATGGGAGGGAAACAGAAGCTGGGATGGTCCCAGCATGCTGGTAGGATACAGCCGTGTCTCACACCGAGACTGGGGTGAAGAGCCCTGAGTACCACAGTTCAGAGGCAGTAGTGGTAGTTTCTCGTAGAAACAGACACAGCTGATTACTGGCATATTGCAGCATTCTCCAAAACTCATTAATTTTAAATGAAGGGGAAAATTAGACAATTGTATGAGTGAATAATATCCTTTATGTCCTTATGAGGAAGGAATCATTAGGATGCCCTTTGCATGGGAGCATTGCTGTGGCTGGATGTAACGGGAAAAGCAGGTGTTGCAAGCATAGGGTGAGGTGGCAAAAAACAAGTGGATGTAAGAAAGGTAAGCAATGTTAGATGGTGATTTGCTGTCAGAACTGTCACAGGTATTTCAAAGGAGACATCATATATGATGGAACAAAGGCAATACTAGAATGGTCAAGTTTAAACCAGAAATCAATATTGCCTTTCACCACTACAGGCATTATTACCCACATCCCCACAAATGCATACTACTGGCATAATTGAAAAAACCCCTCTTATTTTGATGTTGTTACTTTCATAAGTGTTCCTAAATGGTCTCATGTTATTCTGACTCACTGTATGATAGTGAAGTTTCAGCATGAAGACCTTGGCTTATTAGTTCCAGAACTAACACTTATACTAATACTAATACAAATACAAAGGCAAAAAGCGATGCAAACTAACACTTATACTGACTAATACAAATTATTTTAATCTTTAATAAAGACATGAAAAGAAAAGTACTTGGAAAATTTGAGGTATAATTTAAGTGGGGTTTTAAAGATACATTTTAAAATAAAATCTGTAAAATATGTAATACAATAAAAAGTAAGAAGTGTTCATTTAATTGACATCCTCTAATTGTTTTCTTTTGTATATAAAAAGGTTTTAGAAGGGAGTTCCTCTAATTAAACTGTATTATAGGTAATATTATAGACTTTACCAAATGTCTTTTTTGGAAAAAGAAAAAGGTACTTGGAATAGATTCAAGCTATGGTTATCCCAAATTTTTTCCTGAGAACCAAACAAGACAAATAGACATAAAAGGGAAGAGAACAACAAAAACTGATGTTGCACTTTTTATTGTTTATGCTGATTTTTATCTTGCAGTTTCGTGAATTAGAATGACATCTCTGCATCCAGCCCAAAACCCAGGGTAACCTGCATCAACCACCTTTCAGGGCATGGTTGACAATGAAATAAAAAGAGCTTCTGTCTTGGTTGACTAAAACAGATTTCCACCAAAAAGAAAAAGTGAAATAAGAACGAACAAAAATAAAATCAGAGCAAGAAAAAAAATAAAAGAAGAAGAGGAGATATTACATATAGGACCCAAATCCTTTGTTCTGGATGCTGTTGCAGATTAATCTGAAGAGCAGTGAACAATTTTGGGACAAAGGGAGTTGTACTTTTCTTACTCTGTGCAATGTAGAATGCAGGATTTTACACCACAAGGCTCCTTGCCTAGTATTAAATGGAGCTTTTTTGGTGTGAAATGAATTGTGTGCTGTAATTTGAATGTGGCAATCTGACTATTGTGCAAGAGAGATGGTTGAGAGGAAACATAAATAATAACCTTACTATTTCTTTCTGACATGTAGATCGTGCTGCACATTAGATGATGAAGATATTTCTGTCCTCTGATATCCTGTACTCTCGCAACAAATTATCACACATCAAAGAAATGAGCTCTGAGTCAAAATGATAGTAAAAGTGATGAGCTAGAAAATAATGTAAAGAGCTAGTACCTATGAAATTACTGCAAATGTCTGAAGAAATGGGGTAAAGGAAATTGCTCACAGAGTTGTTCAAATAACTTAAGCTGCTGTCTGAAAAATAAATAATCTGGGAGATGACTATTAAAAATGAAATGTGATTAGAAGCTGAAGTTTTTGAAGCATTTTGTATCTGATACTGCATTACAAGCCATCTTTCCTTAACCTCCCTCCCTGATGAAAGTTTTAGAAAGATTGTAGTGCGGGCAAGTAGAGGGCAAAAGGATTGCCAATATCATAAAACATCTTTTTTATTGAAATCATTAGTCCTTTTCCAGCCATGTCAGTTGTGGTTTGAAGTTGTCACATCGCCAGGAAATTATTCAGTTGTCCATTTGGTATGAATTGATTGTTTTGTTCTCCTTCCTGTTAGATATTTACAATAAATATATATATATATATTGCCTGGAGTGATAGGACCCAATTGATACCAAGGAATAAGCAGTGATTGAGGATTCATTGCAGAGAGAAAATGGTAGTTAACATGACAGACAGTCCTTTTAGGAAAAAGTTAAGTGAGTGATGTAGAGTGGTTGGGAGACTCCTCCTTTTTGCTGACTAGATTCTTGTGCCATCTGGTCTAATGTCACATCAGTGGAGTGTCTTTCCTACCCACTCAGGAATAAGGCTTCTTACTTTTGTTTAGCCATCTATACTTATGTTCAAAGTGGATATCCCTAGTAGCCCATACTAAACAAAAGCATTTTCAGAGGATATCATTTTTTCTGTGATAACCTTTTTTTTGAGATTCTTTTTGGATAATTTTGCATAGGTTTCTATGTACATAAATGTTGGACTCCAATTCATCCATGGCTGGGTCTCAGTTTTGTTTGTATGGCCAGACAGGAAATGCATGCAAGAACTCTCAAGTAAAATGGCATATGGATTAAACTTTTCCATGAGAGTTTAATCCACAAGATTAAGAGCAGAAATGAACTGAAGATGTATTATGTATTCTGGGGGATACTCTTCCTGTTTAAAAAAAGAAAAGCAAAAGAGGAGAATGTGGTATTTTAGTGAATGTTAAATATTCATGCTGAAAATTTTAGTGATGAGATTCACTCTGAAGGCAGAAAGCAGTGTTTCCTGTTACTTAAGAGCATGGACTTTCCATGCAGTGAAAGCTTGTCTATAATAACTTCTCTTTTGGGGGTCTCAAATTGGTCATTGAGGTGTCTGTTTCAGTTTTGGAGTGAACAAAATGGGAAAAAACAGTATTTTCTCTCTGCCTCAAAAAATGTTACTTAAGAATTCAGTGTTGAATTACAGGTCAACAGTGGTAGGTATGTGCTGTGTGTGTTCAAAGGCCCAGACTAGCACCAAGATCTCTTGAAGTGGATGTTACAGACTTAGATATCCAACTATCACATTTCTATCAGGCAACAAAATAAGTCAGAAATTTTTCAGCTACTGCTTTCAAGCCCTCCCTTGTGCTTCCTTTTTGGCCTTAATTTTTCTTTTTGTTTTCATTTTCAGAGGGAAAATACAGAGGAGAAGGGTTACTCTAAGGTGTGCTCTTGGTTACATATTTGGATGTTATGGGAAATTCAAAAACAAATCACTGCTGTGTTTTGTTAAAGATCCATGTGTGGACCAGGTGTTTGTTCTAGAGGCAGTGCTGCTAATGAGGAAAGATTTATTGAACCGTAACATGATTGATTTCTGGGTGAAGGTCCGTCTTTGCCTCTGCCCCTAGCAGCTGTATGTACTTTCTGTATTGCAGAGAATTCACATTTTCTGTATTGGAAAGAAGGTTATATAGCTTGTCCACCAGCAGGACTTAGGGAAGAAAATACGCTGGTGAAGGCCAACCAACAGATCAGCACTCTTTCTTTAGGACCACATCCACCCTTATTTATTAAATGTACCTAGACAAGTGAGTTTCTTTGATTATACTTATTTTACTGCTTCTATTGACTTGAAGTGTGAATTGTGATTGCATAGATAAATGCACTGAAACACTGTCTGTTCCCACTTTGGCTTCCTGAAATGGCTCATTATGTTTTTCAGTGAGATACTGTTTTGCAATTTGCAGCATCAGTCTCAATTGTGTGAATCTCTTCACATATCTCAGCAGCCGCTTCAGGAGTGATGGGTATGGGTACCATTTCCTTCTGCTTTCCAACAGTGAAAGAATAATGCTCTCACAAAGCTGTGTGAAATTAGAAGACTATGTTTTTCTGTGCTAATTCCCTATTGTCATGTGTGATTTTAAGTCAGTGTGGTTAAAGAAAAGGATGAGGCATCTCAGCTTTCTGGGTGGTCTGAAAAAATCTGTTGTCTCCCCTCAGGTTTTCCCCAAATGTACTTGAGCTTTCCTTTAAGTCTCATATCTGAATTTGAGAATCCCCATAAAGGAAAGGAAGATTCAAGGAGTCTCTGAATGCAAGTTTTAAAAGCTGGAAGTAGGACTAATGGGATCTCAGTGGGTGTCTCTAAAAGATAATGTACTGGTAGGTGCTGAATAGAGCATGCTGTGTGATTTCCTGATGAATGCTGGGATATTTACTCAGACTTAGGATCAACCACACCGAGAGCAGATCAATAATTCAAGCACTTCTCCTGAGTGACAAAACTGCTGTCTTCCTGTAGCTGAGTTAGTGCTGAAAGGTGCAACAAGCTAGATCATATATTTTCAATAGGATTTTTTAAATAAAAGGCAGTAAAATTACTATCTGTTCTATAAAGTCATCAAAAAGGGACAGTGTGTGATAAATTGTCCATCATTTATTTTCAAAAAGGGTTTCTAATGAGATTAGCACTAACTGAATTTAATCACACTGGGAAAAAAATTGACAAATTTCCCAAACTTTTAGACCTTGTTCATAGTTATTCTACTTTAACACTCTAGTTTGCTATCTCACATGCAGTATCTCCACTTAAAAAAAACCCAACAACTTATTCCTAAAGATCAGAAACTACTTCCATTATGAACTATTAACATTTACAGGTAAAATTTTGAATCTTGACTAACTAGTCCCACCTACAGAACAAACTTTTTTTTTTTTTTTTTGGGGGGGGAAAAAAAAGAAGTGGTCATATTAACTGTAATGAGCCATGTATATTGCTCTCTTTAATCTCTTTCTCTGTATTGGCCTATCTTAGCATTTTCCTGTTCAACAGAAAAAGTTGTGCCATTTTAGAGAGTTAGGGGTGTTTTTTTGCTGCTAGTTTCATTCTAAATTTATCTCCATTTAATTGCATATGCTGTCTGCTTGCTTAGTTTTAAACTCCTCTGTTCTTGATTGCATTTGCTATCATCTTTGGCTGTGTTTTCGGTTAATTATAATCTGAAAAAATTGCCATTTCTCTTGTTGCCTGCTTTCTTTTCTGTTTCTTTTCTAGCTCTTAAAACTAAAGCGATGCAAAATTTACCTGATCTTTAGTTAGGTTAACATCTCCAAAAGGAAAAAAGAGACTGTTAAATAAATGGGTTCAAAGTGGTTCTGAGAAAACTGTCTTCTGTTTCTACTTAATTTGCTTCAATATGTTTGAGTCCATTAAATTATTTCCATTGGGAAAAAAACAAAAAATGTGGTTTATTGCAGAATAAATACACTGGCCCATAGAAGTTTGCATTTGATACAATTAAATACCCTTTATTTTATTCTCTATGCAAACAGAGGATGCTTTCAAGGACTGTGACAGTAAAAACTTGGCACCAGTCAAGTATATGAAATCGACTGGTTTACTTTTTAAAAGTTTTTAAAGATTTCTCTAGACAGTTCTGTACATGTTTCTGCAGGTTGAAAAGACTTCTACCCTCAGAAACTCTCTGTAATGGACTGAGACATCAGGGCTTTTTAGCACCGATAAAATAACACCCTGTCAAATACTTGACGATGGAGGGAAGGTAGGTTGATCACTTAGCTGACTGACCAAGTCACAGTCTTAAGATTTCAGGGTAGAGGGAAAAATGTTGCTTTTGTTCAGGCTTTCTCTCACCTAAAGGTGTCAAGAAGTCAGGTGATGTGAAGCCAATCTTTTTAGGAGATAGTTTTTTGCCCAAAACCACTTTTACATTTCTGCCTTTTACTAAGTTCACACTTAACTCTTTTAACCTAATCTTGCATATCATAATTTCCTTCAGAGTGAATTCTCACAGGCAGTGGTTATTTTTTTTTTCAATGACAACTTGCTCATGCTGAGTTTTGAGCCACGCTTCATGTCTCAATGCGCATGGTATTCTTTTATAAAGTTTGTAATAGAAAGCATCAGGAAAGCTCCTATGGTCTCAGTGACTCCCA
The DNA here is from genome assembly GCA_013397195.1 of Hylia prasina. Lineage (NCBI taxonomy): Eukaryota > Metazoa > Chordata > Aves > Passeriformes > Sylviidae > Hylia > Hylia prasina. Next base: position 783,429 of record VYXD01010592.1, on the reverse strand, counting down.
CTGGTGGTCTAAGGGTTGCAGTTGCTGCTGTTGTGGGGCATTTTCATTCCCCTCTTTCTCTGCAAAGATCTACATCTGGACATTTGAATCTCTGATAAAGGAGTGGGGCACTGACTCTTGGGTTCCTTTTATTCCTGTTATTTAGCCATGCACATCCTCTAGTCACTTGTTGTCTGTCTGCTGTGCAGGCACCACCTGTGTCCATCATTCACACTCTGTACCTTGCTAATGACTGCAGTATGCATGCACAGTGCTGATTTTGATCTGACATTTGCATTTGCACCCATTTCAAGGTCCTTTTATACTGCCAGAGCAGTGCAAATGGGCAGTAGTGGCATGTATCTACAGATTAAGCCCTCTTTAAATAGGAAGGGTTTGGTTCTGTCGCCCTGACTCATTTTCAGGTAATAAAATGCCTTGCTCTAAAAGTGCTTCTTGGTTCAGTGTATCTGTTTATGTGACAAAGTGCTGTTTATGTGAGAAAGGGCAACGAAATCAGGGTGTTTGTGCTTGAGCCTAATGTTAGGATATTAACTCACTCTGCTATGGAAGAAGAGCTGTCATAAAAAAAGTGTTTGATTCTGAAAGAGAAAGAACAAGTCAGTAGGCTAATGCACCTGGAGGAACACAAGCAGTAATTATACTTCATTATTTGTCAATATTCCCCTTCTGTAATCTAGAGCTTTTTTGGCAAAATTGGTTGCAGAGTTCAGGATTAACTCTAGTGGGTTGCTGGCATCCAGGTAAACAGGATGGCTTAACTAATGTCAACTGAATGTGATTGGTAGCAGGCAAATAGAAGGCAACTTGGTGAAAGTGCCTTCTATTATATTTTCAGGGATGTTCCCCATAGAAGAAAACATTGCTTTGAAGTGTATTTGTTTAGAAGAAGTTGTAGGCACAGGGCTCATATTACCTCTGAAAACTCGAGACTGAAAGTTTGAGAGGAATCTGTGTGCATAACAGACTCTACACTTATGAGCTACATTTTCCCAGCATGCATAATTCTAAATATTGAGTGATGGCAATTACTAAGGGCATTTGAAGAGTGAGACATTGAGGAGAGTTGTCATATTATATTAGTTATGGGTAATAGCTGCTGACTTTGGAACAGTGATGTGAAAATTAGACTACTTCAGAAGCTCAATTTGGAAGCTGGGAGAGTCATGCAAGGTGACAGATCTGTACCAATATAGGAGATGTCTTGGAGGCAGATAACTGCTGTTTCATGCATAAGTAGTCAGAGTCCCAATATTTTTTCTATGCAAATCAATGTCAAAATTCAGGTTAACCTGATTAGGATCATCTCCTTGCAGAAAAGGATTTTCTGTTGCTACATCACAGATAAGAGTTATAATTGCATTTTAGATGGAGAAAAGTTATGAATTCCATCATTTACATAATATGTTGAATCTAGCAGCTCTAGGAAAGTTCTTAATATCAATTATTGTCTGTATAGGACAATTCTTGTTCAGAGAAACAAGTGAGGAAGGTGCTCTTCTGTGAATTTAGAAAGGCAATTTGAATTGGTATGCATAGTGTGCATTTGTGCTGATGCTGCATTATGCATTTCTCATAGATGTATCACTAACTCACATTTGGTGAGAATACTTTGAACGTTACAGCAAACTGCTTGCTCATCTTGGTGGTTTGCCTAAAACAGTGTGATCTCCATAGCTAATGATGCTTAAGGTTTTTTGTTGCATCTAATCCCTCATCTACATGGGGTCACCTTTGCCATTTTTGAAGAAAGACTCCCACAAAAAAAGGGTGTTTGGGAGACATTGACAGAGACCTGCAATATTTCTTGGGGAGGAAGGAAGATTCTCTCTAATCTGTGCGATAAGTAATAGAATGTGGCCAGGCAGCTTTTCTCTGGAAAATGTCAAAGAAACCGTAAGGGAGATATTATGAACTCATCCAGCAAGTAAAAACCCTCAGGTTCTTGTTCATTCACAAAGGGATAATAAAGAATTTGTGTCTTGCATATTTATCTTTTTTGGATGTCAGAAGTATTGCTTTCTGTTATCATTTAAAAAGATTTTCTGGTAAACCCCTCACATCTTCCAAGGAAAATGTGTATTATACCAGGAAAATAATTCTTTTGCTATCATAATATAATCTGTATTTTAGAATGGAATTAGCTGTGTTCACAAAGAACTGTTTTAACATCTGGTTATCTAGATTAGGAGTGTTGCCAATGTAAACAGAATTTTCAAATGGGAAAGTTTTATTGATATGGAATTACCATGGACTATGTAGTGGCTTCCTGAACACAGTAAGTGCTAAGATTTGCATAAACTGTGTCTTGTTAGGAAGAAGTATATGTTGCAGTGAGGCTGCTTTAGCAGGTTGTTTTGCTCAATATAGAACATTCAATGGTATTGGCAAATATATAATTTCAAAGTTACTTCCCCTGATTTGTCTCAGTTTGTTACCTCTTTTCACCTTTCCAAACAGTGAGACTCCTATTTCAGGAATGGATCTAGTGTTATCATCCAAATTAGTCCTTAGCTAATAAATCCAAACATTATTGCAATTTTTTGACCATTGAAAATTATAAAAATGCTTTTTGGGATATGCTCTTTCAAAGTAATTTCTTTGCTTCTTTGTTCCCATGCCACTTTTTGCTTTTGTAAAACCTGATTTTCTTTAAGTGGTCTGAAAGAAAAATACATGGGCTGCTGTTTAGATTATTGTTCATGTTATTTTAGGATTAAAATAGGAATGTTGTGTTTTAGTGTGCTATCAAGTATTTACAGTGACATGCATCCTTGACTATTACCCTTTTTTTAAGAATGTAAAAGGAAGGAAAAGCAGAAAAATGAACAATCTTTGAATACATGAATTCCTATTGTTATGTCTTGTATATAGCTCCATTCTCTAAGTAGTAAGGGTCATGCTGATTGTAAGCACACAAGAACTGTGCAATTTTTAGTACTTAAAGTAAGGTTTGATTTTGTGTCTTTAGACAGCTCTAGCCCCTATTTCTTTCTATTTCAAGCAGAGTATAATATACCTAAAACTCAGAAATAAAAATGGAGCATAATATGCACTGAAGCTGTATCCATTATGTGAAGGTAGGTGTTGGTTATGGCAAGATTGATTGTATTGTTACCTGGCCTACTTTTTGTGCAATTTCTGTATTAATTTTCATAATCTTTCCCTTTCTAAGTATTTGTCTAAAAGGGGAGAGATGAAATAGTGAGGAGAATTTTTTCTTTTCAAATAATTTTTTCTTTTCAAACACTTGGCTTTCCTCCTAGAAAATGCTACTGGTATATTTATCTTTCTCTTTTGATAACTCTGGGGTAGAGGGGTTAAACTGCAGTAAATCTTTAGTGTATACTGTGTATTGCATATTTAATTATGTCTGTTCCCTGATAGACAAGTAAGAACCTTAACATTATCAGTTCTGCAGTCTAAAGTTATTTATTGCAGTTTTTTTTCCATAAGTGAATGCAGTGATAGTACAATGAAGCTTTTTTTCTGGAATCAGGTTGTTGATTTTTGCCACCATTTGAGAAACTTGAAAACAATGGGAAACTCTGGAATTTGATACCTTTGCATGTATTTGGAGAAAATAATTTTAAATAGGACAGCACTGTATCATTTCAAAGCACTGAAGAGTAAGTAATGTAAAATCAACCAAGAGGATAATCTCTGACATTTACAAATATTTATAATGGCAATAGTTCCAAATAAGTTAGCTGAGGCAATTTGAACCTGTAGACCCGAACAAATAAATAAACATGGCTTGCCACCAGCTTTTTCAGAAATGTACCCATATTGCTGTGGAGCTTTCTGCATCCAAATAAGGAAGGAGATCTACCAGATTTCTCTGGGGGTCCCTTCAGTCAAGACACTGCTTTATTAGGAACCATTTCACAAACAGGTAAAAATGCTATGGCACAGGATTTCTGTGCTTTCTGGAATTTGTGCTGCAGTGTTTTAGAGCTGGTCTAAAACTAAAGGGTCTGCTAAAGACTTGGAGACAGGGCTTTAAGCTGAAATTAGTTTTAATGAAATGCCCCAGATTGGCAGATCTAGCAATAGTTTCCCTTGCTTGCCCATTAAATATTTGACTTTGTTCTTTATGCAACTCAGTGTAATGGTTAGAATGTGTTGTCAGTGTGAGCCAGGCCTTGCACTTGATCCCAAACTGACTTTACCAAATTCACTGAACCCAAGGCAATGCTGAAGCAGTTTTCCACATTCTCTGAAGAGTGCAGGAGAATACTCTCTGAGCTATGTAAGTTTTTAACGTGAATGAAGTGTTCACTTCGGAAGGAGAGCTAAGCATGGGTGAGCCTGCTTTTGCTTAGCATCTGTTCCCTGCCAGAAGGCCAATGGCATCCTGGCCTGTATCAGGAACAGTGTGGCCAGCAGGACTGGAGAAGTGATTCTTCCATTATACTCAGCACTGGTGAGGCCATGCCTTGAGTGCTGTGTCCAGTTCTGGGCCCCTCAATTTAGGGAGTATGTTGAGGTGCTGTAGCATGTCCAGGGAAGGATGCTAAAGCTGGTGAAGGGTCTGGAACACAAGTCCTGTGAGAAGTGGCTGGGGGAGCTGCGGATCTTCAGTCTGGAGGAAAGGAGGCTCAGGGGAGACCTTATCATTCTCTGCAACTGTGTGAAAGGAGGTTGTAACCCCATGGGGGTCACTTTCTCCTCCCTGGCAACCACCAATAGGACAAGAGGATGTAGTTTTGAGCTACACCAGGGGAAGCTTAGGTTGGGCATTAGGAAAAATGGGCTGCTCAGGGAGATGGTGGTGTTTAAGAAAAGACTGGAAGTGGCTCTTAGTGCCATGGTCCTGTTGACATGGTGGTGCTAGGTCGCTTAGGTTGGACTTGATGATCTCAAAGGTCTTTTCCAACCTAGTTGATTCCATAATTCTGTGTGAGTCAGCAGTCTGAGGGCCAAAGGATTTTGAAGTCTAATAAACAGACATTTCAACAAGTCACGCTCAGAGACTCAAGTGTGCAGGGTGAGGGTGGCCACTACCAGAGACCCTTCATAGGACAATATATATGAGGGTGCCAAGTCCCTGCATCAGCAGTGCTCCTAAAATCTCTAGCCCTCCAAACTCAACTTCAAACCCTAAATATTTGAAGGGAGAACTATCTAAGATTTAAATTAACCTGATGTGGTGCTTAAAACGAAAAGCTTGATTTAAAAGTAGGGAATTTACAGAAGCACAACTGAGAGTTAAATTTGTCTTGTGAAGCCTTTATTTCTGGTAGTAATGTTTAAGATGGAAAAAACCCAGCTTGACTTCCTGTTCCCCAGAGTGAATTTGTGGGCCTGAGATTTAGAAGAAAAAGTAATTTTGCTGGTATACTGAGATATTTAACCTGCAAATCTATAAGAGAAGACAAAAATGCAATTCTCACAATGCTTTGGTTGCATTTATTTAGAGGAAAACCACATTTAGAAACTAGAAACAGTGCTAAATGCCAATTGTAAGATGCATGCTTTAGTGCTGATTTCCTGCTACCATCTGTTCTGTAACAAAAAGGCAGTCTCAGTTTCTGGGTCAGAAAAAAGGCTCTGGTAGTAACTTTGTACTTTGAGAATGTCATGTGCTTTAAACCAATTCACTCCTGTGGAGCTGTGCAGTAGGAGGTCATCTGAGAAGTTTAAGATAACCCAGGACAATTTAAATCACAGTTTTAGCAAGGGTCTGTTAGTTTTAAGCACTAGCACAACTTGGCCAAGGACTATGTGTAGATTGATTCTTCAGGGTTAGTGCACATCTCAGTAGGACCTGGAGGCTTGCTGGAAATGGTTTTATGTTTATTCTTTTTCAAGACTTCTTTATAAAAGTTTCTAACTGGGTGATACTCTCTGGTTTATACCAAACTTTGGTAATGTTGAAATTTAGAGTACAGGATGATCATCCATCCTGTCTGTAATTGCGACTATAGCCTCTTGGAATATAAATCTGTGGTCTTATTCTCTATATTATTGTTTTAATGAATAGCAGCTTTTTGTAAAAGATGTCACACAAATAGTCTTCTGAGTTAACAGCATATTATATATTCAAAGTTTTTCAATCGAGTTTTTATAGGTACCTGAAAGGACAAATTATTCCATTGCCAGTGTGTGATCTAATGGTTCTGTGTGTATGGGGTTTTGTGGGAGCTGAAAGACTTGCTTTTTGTTACCAATTTTCTGAAATTACTCTTCTGACCTGTTTTGTTGTGGCCTATTTTTGTTCTTTTTCCAAATGAAGTTCATATATTCTTCCTGAAAAAAAAGATACTAGCTGTTAAAGATTTTCATTTGCTTGAGTACTGCTTTATCAGCTGTAGTTTGGGTTGTTTAGAAGAAACATAGGAGATCAATTTTTAAAAATATCACCATTCTGGAAATGAATTTTGAGTATTCTAAGTAAGGGTGGAAATGTCTTGAAAGTGGCCACCAGCATTGAATGAGAATCTAGTCTTCCTAATGTGAAGTCTTCCTTCCTCTCTCTACTGGGAATGGAGCCCACAGGACAGACAGGGTGGTCCTAAGTGCCAGTCTGGTGTTGGGATTGTCATCCGTCTTCTACAAGAGTCAGGGAACACTGAAAGTCGACATCTTTTACACAGCAATCAAGGGAAACTGAGATTACAGGCCCTGTTCCTGGGGAGTGGCGTGTGCCTTACAAGGCTGGATTGCCAGATAAGCACAGGCATGCTTCCTAGGGAATGGCCTTCACTGGCCCCTGTTTCTCTTCATCTGTGGAATGAGTGTGTTTCTTGGAAGCCCCACTGCCTGTCACTGCCTGTCACTGTTCCCAGGATGGTGCCCTGCTGGCTGGCCCACCATCCTGATACACAATAGTGGGCCTGTACTCTTCCCTGTCATGCCCATGTCAGTAAATCACTTGTAACTTTTTTGGGGGACTGGAGTCCTTATGTTTGTCTGCCTTGACTTTTCTTGTTCTGGATCTTCACTGTCAGGTTCAGTGATAACAGTGCATTTAGCAGCCTGTAATGTTGATAGGTGGATTTAGTCACCTAATCATATGTGGTGCTAGAAGGTAACTGCTTGGATTGCAGTCTTTGGCATTTTCTGGAACTTTCCGAGTAATTTTCTGTCTTCTTTTTTTCTCCTACTAACCTTTGAATGCTAGTAATTGAATCCTGTCTTTATTCAGGGAAACATGGTCAGTGGCTCAGCAAGGCTGCATGTATCACAAACACTTGTAAGTTTACCTTGCTGTGATGGAAGCTGAGGACAGAATCCAAATGGAGAGATTAAAGCTAATACTTGGAAGTAAAATGAAGTTCACAAATGGTTTATTTGACAGTTTAGTTTATTTGTCTAGCTACTGCCATTCTATGTAGTCCACCTGTTCCATCTTGATAAAGTGATCATTAATTGTTCAGAAACATGCCTCAGTTTTTTTCTGTGCTGGTGCACACAACTAATGCATGTCATTAAAGTCATCCAGAAGGAACAGTTGGGAAGATGAGAGGATAATTTACTCACCATGTGCATTTAGTCCTTGGCCTCCTTGCTGAGATACCCCTGCTGGTTTGGAGTCTGTTTTCGTATATAAACCAGCCCTACCTGTGATAACCAGAAATGTAATGAGCCTACTAGTTTAATTCAGGGATAGGACAGTACAAATTCTGGTTTCAGTGTCTGGAAATCAGAAAGCTCTGTTCTGCTTTAATCTGCAGACAGATGCCTAGTTCTGGCATTGCAACCTCAGTCAGAGTTGGGCACTACATTAGGAAAGACTGTGAGATAATTACAATCACTAAAATATGAGTAGACTTCCATTTACATTAGAGAAACCAAAGACTTTGTACAACAAGTAGATAATAGTTGTCCAAATGCTCAAGAAACATTATCCAATAATATAAGTGGAAAAAAGCTTAAAAATCAGTCAATGTACGATATGTGCTTGCATCATATTAGTGTACTCTGGTCTGTGCTAACACCATCATAATCAGTAGCAGTCCATAGAGAATTTGAGTGTGTTTCAGTGAAACATTTAGGATGAGGGGAAAAGTCCTCATCCTTCATCATCACTGGAGACACTGTCCAGAAGATGAGGCTCACCTGAGACCCCACAGCTGCCCTTACTACCTGGCCTCCAGAGAGTTTTTTCTCCCCCTCCCTGCATTTACCTCTCTCCTGTTCTATTTTCTCTGCCCTTCTCTGCCTTTTTTTTTTTTTTTTTCCCCCCCCCCCATTTCCTTTTTCTTTTTTTCTTCCCTTTCTCTGCCTTTTTTTTTTTTTTTTTTCCCCCCCTCAAGATTACTTTGTCTATTAGAGTCCATGTGTGTCATCAGCAGTGGATCCTGCTAATAAATCTTTGTGCACATTACCCTGCCTCAGCATCCTTTGTGCAGCAGGGAAATTGATGATCAAGGCTGAAGGAAAAAGCTATGAGAGAAAGTGAAAGGTGGTAATTCAGACAGGTGAAAGCTGAAGACGAAAGAGGGGTCAAGGTGCAGGACTTTAGGCCAGACATAGTGCTGGCATGGATATGCTGGTGTGGTTGTGCTGATCTCTGCTATCAAAGTGCTCTTTCTGAGGGTAGAGTTTGTAACATGAAAATTATGGGATGCTTTCAGCATTCTCTGCAAAGTTGCAGTTTTTTCTGGAATAAACACATCTTCACAAGGACACCAGGGCACTGGTATGTCAGGTACAAGGGCTCTTAGTGCCAGCAAATGTTTGTAGGGAACCAGAGTGTGTCTGTGCATGTTGAATACTCGAAGATTCATGCAGAGGCAAAGGCTTGCATCCTCAGCAGGGTCCAGCATGTTTCCTCTGACAAAATATGATGCAGAATGTGTCAAAATTCTTCTTCTGCCCGTGAATCACTCTGGCCTTTCTAGTTTGCTTAAGTGTCTGTTGAATTGTTTCTCCTCCTTCCAGAGGGTTATGGACATTGTGTTATCATAGAATCACAGAATTGTTAAGGTTGGGAAAGACCTCCAGGAGCATCAAATCCACCATTAACACATGCAGTGAGCACTCCTGAGGCTGTGTTAGCGCAAAGGCTGGCCCATGTGCAGGTGCTGCAGGGCTGAAATCCCCACTGTGGGGTGGCCTGGGCATTGCATCACACCAGCAATCCCTGTCTCTGTAGCTCCCAGCAGAGCTCCCAGCACCCATCAGAAGCCTGTCTGCAGATCTATAGAGACAGGAGGCTCTGTAAAATGACCTATTTCTACATTTGCTACTCTTTTTGCTTAGAAAAGCAGACTGATCCTTATTTTTAGTTTTGTTTCTCTTGTGTGTATGCTTAATTGTATATTCTGTGGAAAAGTATAACTGGGTGACATTCACAAAGGGATACAATATCAAATATAGTGTTATTTTTTTTCTATTCATAAGTATTTGATAGAAAACAGCAGGTGTTATATTTTATCTTGGAGCAGAAAACATTCAAGGAAGTAGAAAAGAAAAACCTCTCCTTTTCCCAGGGGTATGGGACTGATAATTTTTTCCAATGATAGATAAGGGTAGAACTCACTCAGGTAACAAAGAAAATCACATAACAATAATAGTGATAATAATAGCAATAATACAAAATGAATATATGCTTTCATTGCTAAAGCCTTGTTTGGATGCAGAGCTCCAAAGATTTGCATGTTATTCATTCTAAAAGAAAACTTTTTACTGCCCTTAAATCAAAAGTAGCAACAAAACCAATCTACTGTACAAATGGAGTGAATTTGAGGCTTTGACTGACAGTAGATGTCCCAAAGTCTTTACTTTTTACTTGCTTTTCCACATTCATATGTGGCACAAAATTGAAATCATAGTATATAAGAGGAATTTGTGACCAGCTGTCTTTACATCTATCAAATAAGGGGAGTAAATACCCAAATTCTTCTAAGACCCAATAAAATTTTCAGGGGAGGAAGTTAAAATAACAGAAAAGGAGCCACATGCCTCTCCCTATAGTTTCTACTGGCTTGCTCTTGCTCATGAGGAATATTCCTTCAGCATGTTTCTCCCAGTGCTCTTGAGCTACTCTTATTATCTAGTAAACACATAATATACCCAGTGAGTTGTTGGGATTCATTCAAGGTTCCTGGTCTATTACACAACATCTTTAAGCACATCCTCGGAGTGCCTGCCTTGAGAACAGCATCACAGTTTACACCCCATTTTTTTGGTCTCTCTGAACCCTCATTTTGAATTTGATGCTTCCCAGTCCATTCTTGGTGACTTGGTGGCTGCTCTTGCCAGGGTCTGCTCTGTGTGAAGCTGTCTGCCAGGTCTGGGTCTGCTTTGCAATCTGCTGTCCTGTGCCTGGGATCTGTGTCTTGCTGTGGCTGCTCTCCTGGGCTGGAGGATGGTGAGAAAAATCCATGTGGAGAGTTTCACCAGTGAAATCCACACCTAGACCCTAGCCAAGACAAAATTTACCAGATGGTCTGGCTGATGGCTAGAGTCTGTCATTGGAATAATTCTGGCAAAAACAGTTAAAAAAAAATCACTGATTTTTATGGACTAGATCATGGGCTGTGTGCACAGGCTTATACTATTTAAAAAATTTTGTGTTTTTCACTCCACCCAATTAATCAATATGAGAAAAAGAAATGTTTGAAAGTTGTTTGTAATGAATACAAGAGAATCAACTCACAAAATGGGTCCACATTCTTATATATTCATGCAGTCTCTTGCCGATTATATCTTTTTTTGATACCCATCTGAATTGGTGATGAATTTCTTCTGTGTATTGTTCACTCCTTACCTGCCTCAGGTATATTTAGGTAACTAGCTGGCTGTGGTGCTGTGCAATTGATTTTAAATTAATGCTGGATAATAGAATAGTTGCTTGTGGTACAAAATAATAAATGTAAGCAGCACTAAGTTCTGCTCAAAAGCATTTTAGAGATCATTGTTTAATCAGACCTTGAGGAATTGGGCACAAATCTGAGCAAGTCAATGAAATTGCTTATGCAGAGCTGTGTGTGGTATAGTGAGCTATGAGTTGGGTTTGCAAAGCTTCTGAGTGCACAGAAAACCATCTGAAATAAGCCTTTCTTGTTGGTCTTGGTTGAATATAGGGAAAACTTTAGATACTTTGAAATTTGCTAGAAAATAATGAATGCAAAGGCGAAAACCTGCTATAATGGAACAGGAAGTATTCAGGTATTTAGGACACTAAAAGTATATCATGGTAAATAAATGTCTGAATCTCTGCTTTCCTTGGCCTGAAACAAAGACTTAAACATAATTATCTCTCTTTTCTGAGGTCAACACAACATAATTTGCCTTTTGTCTCTTCTTTACGTTATTCTTCATCTGTTTTCTGACATAGCAAACAAATCTAAGACATCCTTCCAACACAAAAGTACAAGTGCTTCATTCTGGAAATCTTTGTATGTAATAAAGTTTTGTTAGAAATTAGGTTAAGCTTAACATTTTTTTTCACCTAGCTTGCTAGTACATCCCCTTACCGGAGTAAGGCCTCTTACCTGTGTCTTCAAAGCAAGTGAATTTTGTGTTAGGCATCTACCTACTCTTTGGAGGTAAAAATTGGTGATAGCTTGTGATTTTAAAAGCTGGAAGTTTTAATATGGATGTCAACATAGATGTTTAGACTTGATAATATATTATGTAGAAGTTCATTGCAGCTTCACCTGTTGTATTTACCCCAGGAAAATGATGCCTCTCTGTTAATATCTGTATATTAAAGACAAGGATGGGCTTATTTTTAGTTTAGCTGATTAGCAAAAAACTCAGGATCTACTCTCTTGAATTGATGGTTTGTAAATAGGCTGAGAACTGAATCAGGGATTTTGTGTTTTGTTGCCATTCATTAAGGAGACTGAAGTAAAAAGAAAGGGCTGAAGGTCTGACTTGCTTGGCAGGCAGCAAGGGAGAAATCCTGAGCTTGCAACTCTGCCATTCAGTTTAAAAATGCTGAATGCATCTGACAAAATGGAACATTATTCCTGCCTGGTTTAATTCTCTCTAAAACTTTTGTAGTCTCACTTTCCCCAACAAATGTGAAGGTTTCTCCTCTTCTTTGGGCATGTCCTGGAAGATACCTATTGTTCCCAGCTACCTTTGAACTAACTAAGCTGCAGCTCAGTTAACAAGACTCAGTTTTGCCAGTCATATAATTTGAATTGGTCAAACAGGTGAGAAATTGAAGTAACTGAGCCAGAATTACATTTTTGTGGCAAAATTTGACATGAGGAAAATGTCTTTTTATGGGTTCTAGCTGAAGGAGAAGATATATTTTACAAATGCAAAGGAATTTTTGTTGAACCATTCTCATCCATTTTTCTTGAAGTGAAAGGAGGGAGCCAAGTTCTGAAGCAATTCATTTTAAAATCAAAAACCTGACCAGGAGGTTGCAAGGAATAAAAAATTATAAAAGTATGTCTGTGGACTAATTTATATACTTGGAAGGTTTTTTCAGTTATTTCCTTTGATGTGGTCCTCTGTTTACCTGAGATACTACACGGATAAGAATGTTTCACTTTCTTGACACATGATAGTAAACAGATGTTTAATATAATTCAGAATTTTTAAATAGTAATATTTTAGTAATATTTTGCAGACCCTAATGATGACGTTAAATTCTTACAATCTTGGTGTGTTGATAGTGTCTTTTTCTATCTGATCAGTGGTGCAAACATTATAAAATTGGTATCTTATAGTAAAACATTTACATTGGCTTTCACATTTTTTCAGCGATGGAGGCATGCTTCCTTATTGTTAGAGTATTGCATTTCACCTTCTTGCCTACTCTTCTATCCAGTTGCATGCTAAAATTATTCTTGTATAATTTTAGCTGCCACAGACAATTTGATGGTCCTGAGCCTCCTTCCCTGTCTGTTAAAAGGAAGGAGGAGTGTTGATAGTTCATCCTTTCTCTTTTTCTTCTTCTAGAAGAAACTTATTTTGCAGAGTGTTTAAACATAACTTAGATGCCACTATATTAGAAGTTTATGTTTCTAGCTTTGCTTAAAAGAGCATAGATATATACCATTAAATCCTTTCTTAAACCAGGATCATGCTTACCTTGAATAACCATTGGAAGTTATTCAAGGTAAGAAGCATCCTGAGAGTGTGCCTGTGCTTCTTCCCTATACAGGGGCACCTGCAAGGAAAGACAGTTCAGAATGCTTGAATGGTATAAATGGTTGTGAAGAGTTTTCAGTACAGGGCCACTTGGATAATCACCACACAGCGAGAACATTTTGTTTTGTCTTGGGCTCTCTTCAGAGAAAGGACTTCTCTTCATGTCTGCACAAACATTTTCACACATCAGCATCACTCTCCAGGCTGTTCCTGGTGCTCTGGAACTACATCAGTTCTATTACCACGGTGTGTCTGGAGGTCGGACTGAGGTTTCAATTTATCACACTGAAGGATTAATTTCTGGTCTATTTCTTTGATTTCATCATGGTTCTACCAGGGTTGCATGTGAAACTACTCTACAATCCTATTAAACTGGGAATAACTTTGTCCCACTGTCTGCAAAAGGAGGAGTCACCTGCTGTCAGATACTACTGATAAATTGAGACAGTGAGTTCTTCCCTTTTTCTCTCTTGCTAAACTAATGGTAAGCCAAACAGCCCAGCAGGGAATCAGGTCTGGTCTGGTCACTTTACCAGTCAATGCTGACTGTGAACATGGTACAAATAACGACCCGAGATATAGTCCTGGCAAACATTGGCTTTATTGGCAATCAGTGTGAAAGGAGTATACTTGTTTCTTTGCAGAATTCAACTGCTTATGGTGGAACAGTGTTGGTGGAACAGAGGTTAGACTATAATTTTACTTATTTATTCCCATGCTTGAACATTAATTTAAAACTTCTTTTTTCTTCCCTGGGGAGAAGATTATCTGTTTGGTTTAACATTCAGTGATGTTTACACTATGTCTGGATGGCTCACATAATTTCATTTTAAAGTCTGAAACTAATTTTTTGTTTTGAATCCCCTTTCTCCCCCCAGAACTCAGAAGGGAGCTGGAGATTGTTTTAGGTGTCTCATCACCTATGGACAGTTGCATTATGTTTAGTTTTAACCAAGTTGTGTATAAACAAATGCTCTTAGGCATTTCTCCTGAACATTGAGGAGCTAGAATTCTTATTATTCTGTAGGAAATATGGATTTATAAACACATGTTTTTCCTCAACACATGATTAGTAGGAGCCATGTGAGAACTACTCACATGGCTTCTACTAGAACGATCCAAAACAGCAAAAGAATTAAAAATAAAAACCTGCCAATTTTTAGTTATTTAGTTATTTAGGGAAGAGACTACAACAAACTGTAAATCCCTTCTCAAAAAATCTTATTTGTAGTTTAAAAAATCTGAGTTATTGTTGGTGCAGCTGAGTGTTTCCTTCAGGAACTGTGTATGTTGAATCTGATTTGGACCAACTTTCTGTGTGCAGCAAGGCATCCTTTTGGAAGGCAGTTAACACACCTACATTTATCTTTCTCACAGGGAATCAGCCTCCCCACTCCAAACTACTTAGAAAGGTACTGATGCTTCCTTTTATTTCTTTTTAGTTGCATCATTTTAAAATCATGTTCCTTGGTATTTATTTTCCAGTATAAACTATGTGTGATTGACACTGTGGGGTGATTAAAAATTAAAGCATGATGTAACTAACTGTAACAGCACTTTCTTTTATAGCTCAAGCTGTTGTCTCCTTATGTCCCATGAGATCAAGGTCTGTCATCAACTCTGAAGCCAATTTCCATCAGCCATTTTAAACAAGACAGAGAGAGTAATGTGTGCAAATCTGTAAATTAAAAACAACAACAAAAAAAGAGTTCCTCTCAGAGTTGGAATTAATTTCTTGGGTTTTTTTTCCCCAGTCTCATATACCATGACGAAAGAGTTTCATTCTAGATGAGTGGGTATGTGAAAGGGTATGTTGTCCCTTTAGACAACTTGGTGCAGTTTTGAGTGTAGATGAAAGCATGCCTGACATTTATTTCCCAGACTGTATTAGCAGACAGGGCTACTCTATTCAGTGACTGACTTTTGTTCGTGCTGAGAGTCAGAGCATGCTGATACACTTCAAAACCTTTTCTTGCAGTTCCTAAAGAAACTGCACTTGGATTTCATTGACGTAGTGTATCAGGCTTTCAGCAAGGTAAATTTTGTTAAAGACTTATGCATATTCAGTAGTGGATGTCAGTGAGTGGTCTGGTACATTTATTGTGATGGTGAAAATGGAAGTTCTCAGAATGTGTTGTGGAATTACTGTGCTCAGAAACCCATGGAGCAATACTGGTTCTTTTTCAATCATCTTTAGAATACAGAATTCAAAGGTAGGTAGTTTTATTGCACAGCTATAACTGCAGTGAACCATCAAAAACCCACATCTACCTCTAGAAAATTTTGTTATTGTTCCTAATGGACAAAGGATCAAATCTTTCTGGTATGGATTCTCTCCTGCTGTGGAAAAGGAAGAAAGGAGGATTGCTCAGCTGCCATTATTGGTGGTGGGGCGATATGAAGCTTGAAACTGAGTGTTTTATGAGTTTGCAATATCTTCTATACTAGCTGGAGACTTCCAGGAAATATTGTGTTCCTGTCAGTCCCCACCATTGTTTTTAGAGTTTTTTGTAAAGGTGATGCTGATGGTCTTTTTCTTCTGAGAGCTCCCTTTACCTGGAGGATTATGAGAAGGAGGAATGTACAACTCATTTCTGCACACCATGAACAAAATTGTGGAAGTAGAGCATTTGGCCTTACGTGCTGTAGATGTATTAAGCTGCTCCTTCCCCTCAGAAACTGAGAAAATATATATATCAGAGTTAAATTCCTTGTTATTTTGATGTCTGCTCATGAATACCCTGAAAATGTCATGGTTTAACCCCAGACAGAAAAAATCCCCACACAGGCTCTTGGCTCACTCACGCCTGGTGGGGTGGAGGAGGGAATCAAAAGGGTAGAATTTGAGAAAATCTGTGGGTTGAGATAAAGACAGCATAACAGGTAAACCAAAAGCTGTACACCCAAGAAAGGCAAACCAAGGAATTAATTCAGCACTTCCCATAGGCAGGCAGGTGTTCAGTCATCTCCAGGAACGCAGGCCTCCACGGCACATAGTGGTGTCTTGGGAAGACAAGCACTACAACTCTAAATGTCCCCCCCACTTCCTTCTTCTTCCAGCTTTTTATGCTGATCATGATGTCATATGGTATCAGATATCCCTTTGTTTAGCTGGAGTCAGCTGTCCTGGCTATTTCCCCTCCCAACTCCTCATGCACACCCAGCCTGCTCACAGCTGGGACAGGGGGAGAGGCATAAAATGCCTTGGCATTGATTAGCAATAACAAAAACATCCCTGAATTATCAACACTGTTAATGTAGTCCGACATTGTGAAGAAATTTAACTCTACTCCAGCCAAAACCAGCAAAAAAAGTAACTGCACTGTTGACTTTCAGAGTATTGTGAGCCAGAAGCTTACTTTCCCAAAAAAGATGCAGGATAAACCCAACAAAAGAGAGATGATATGTGGGAAAGACATGCAGCATATATACCATTGCTGTGCACTGAATTCACTGACTGTCAGATGAGACCCTAGGTAATTTTACTATTTATAGCAGTTTTTGGAAGAAATCAAGTTGTGCAGGGTGGGACTGCTTCTAGTGACTCTGAGCTCACACCTCAGCTGTCCCAGTGGCAGCTCTGTCATTGCTGGAGATCACAAAGGGACCGTCCTCTCCAAACCTCTGCATTGAAACATAGATCAAAAACTTTTACATTATACCTGGTTGTAACACGGGATTGAAATTTTTAGCATTCAAAATTTTTGAAGGAAAAGAGACACTTGTTTTCCACCTCTGCTTTAGAAGCTTATCTGAGCCTATAAGCACTGGGAACAGGTTGACATTGGAGTTATGGAGCTTCCTGAATATGGAAATATCTTTTTCTTGTGCTTTGGTAGACTGTCTCTGCCCTGTAGTTCAGGGCTTGTCCTTGTACTGTCTCCTCTCTTATCTTCCCTGAGCCTGAACTATGCTCCAGAAAATGAATTTTCATGTGGGGAAGATGTGTTTCCAATCCTTTAGTTGCAGAGGCACCTTTAAAAGTATAAGTGAGTTAAATCTGTGTGTGCTCCTAGGCATTCTGGCTAAATCTAAAATGAAGATATAACCAAGCTGTCTTTGAACTGTGTAGAGCCTGTATAACAAGGATAGTGTGCTGAATTAAAGTAGCTAATTAGCTGTGATGAAAAGCTGATACACAGGGCTGGTCAAGGCAGCTGCCTTGCTTCTGGACTGGCTTGTTCCAAGGGGCCTCAGGGCTCTCTCTGCAGCACTGCTGCACGCTGAGCAGGCACACCTCCAGCAGTGGAAGGTTGTACATCTGTAAGTTGCCATTGCTAATCTTATTGAAGGGCTGTCAAGGACTGCATCCTGGCTCCTGGTCAGGCTGTGACCCTGGAGCGCACAAGGCTGCTTCCTCCTTTCATCTCATTGCTCTGATTTCTGCAGAAAGGTAAGCCAAGCAAAGTCCTGGAGGATCCCAGATCAGCAATCAAAATCCTGGAGTATGCCCTGTTTTTTGTCTTGGTAATTAGGTACAGCCTCAGGCAGTCAGGGTGGGAGTCATTTAACTGAAGGTGTTGGGGGGGTTAGCTATCAGTTCTGGACTGGTTGGTCATCTCAAAAGGAGAGAGGCAGGTACTTCCAGTCAATGCTTTATCTCCCCTGGAACAGAAGAGGTGAATCACACCCTGGAGGTGTCCATTGACTGCAGAGAAGAAGCCTCAATGGTAACATTGAACTTTATGCTGGTCTGTGTGACAGCTGGAGTTTGGTGAGGTGCATCTTTTGGTATTTCAAGTGTCACCTCAGCCATGTGCTGGAACATTTGATGTTCAGAGTATTGTAAAAGAAGAGGCATATTTCTAGTCTGAAGAACTGTACTACCTAGTATAAATAACAGCTTGTGTATTGAAGTGATGAGAAGGTGATATGTGGGAGAAAACCACCTGAGACCATTTAAGAAAAATACAAACTCAAAAATCCTACAAAGCCTAGGAGTTCAGACAAATCAGTCTATGAATCTAGCTGAAGCAATTGCACAAGTAACTAAAGCTATTTTCTTATTAGATCACGTCAGCAAGGCACATATTATGGGTAGTATGATAGGGAGTATGCTGCATTATTTTCCTTGGTTTGACTCTTATTCTAGATATGTATAAACCAAATGCCTTTCTATTTAATTTCCAGTAGATATCAGTAGTTCACAGAGTGCTTTTTTTTAAATTTTTTTTTCCTTATTTTCCAGTGAAGGCGCATATGATTCAATGAAGACCTTAAAATGTTTCCTTCCCACTCAGAAACTTCAGTGGCATTTTAATACATGCAATATGTGCTGGTTTTGTCACCACAGCTAATTTCTGAGGAGTATTGTTGAAGAATTGAATTTATTTTGAGACTGAGTCAGAAACACTTTTATTCACAACACCATGGAATAAAAGTAAAAGAAGCAGAAAACAGGGCTTTTCTTAGTAATTTTCTGTAGATTAATGTTCCATTAAGTTCATTAGTTGAAAGAGAGTATATTTTCCTCAGATGCTAGATTAAACTCAAAATTTGTTTTAGGAGTGAGAAATGATTTGAAATGTCCCGACAAACCACATCTGACTTGTTGAACCAAATTCTTCAGAGTTCCTGAGTTTGGTGCACCCTGGCTGTGGCAGTGGGATAATCTCAGGATGCTAAGTTGGAGTGGCTATGTCATCTTGCATGTGGAAGGTATCTCTTGAAATGATTGTATGGACCAGGTGGGAGCACAGAGGTGTGCTCTCACAGGAGTTGGTTCTGTTTGGCTTCAGCCACCAAATAGACCCTTTTTGAACATTTCTTTGAGTAGATCTAGAGCTCATTTTGGGAAAATGATGAGAAAAATGACATTACTTGATCAGATCTTAATCAGATGCCTATAAGGTAGGAAAAATAGACTTTGAAACAGGAAAGTGAGTCATTATCATTCTTGTGTCACACTACATTTATTCTCACCTAAACTTCTAATTATACTTAACACACTTTGATTTGAATAATTTCTTTAGTCTTGCCATTTGTATAGGTAATTTTATCTTCTCTAGGTTTTTCAATATGTTCAGAATTAAAACTGCTACTCACTTGTAATTGTCTGAAGTTCCTGCATAGCATTTTTCCTCTGTAAAATTGGTTGCAGCTGGGTTTGGCAGAGGCAGCATGCTGTGTACAAGCACCTCACTTCCAATAACCAAAGGCAGTTGCATAGAATTCGGTTTTCTTTCATATCTGCAGAACAATTTTGGGAATCTTAATCTGCTGTGTTCTGAAAGTTTGCAAGATCTTTATTCAGTAGAACAGTACAAGATGAAAAGCTTTAAAATCAAGGTCAGTGCCTTAGCTTCCCCCCCACCCCGTAGTACATTTAGCTATTGCAGTTGTTATGTTGCAGTTGTTATTTATTGCAGCAGTGAGTTGAAAACTGAGATGTTATATTCATGGCTTAACTGTTAATTTTTTTTTTTTGTCTTCAGACCTTGCATGTGTTCTGAGGAGAAGGATGCTGCATATGGTGGAGTCCTTTACTGAGCAGTTTCCCTGACATAAAGGATGACAAAATCTGACTGAGTGGAAAGAAGATTGAGTTATTTTTGAATTGTTGAAGTTCAGTTGATGAAGTTCAATACAAGAGACTGATAAATAACTGAAATCTGCATTTCTAGTACATGGCCTAAAAATGTCTGAAGGCCAAAGCAAACAGCTTAATTTGCAGCAGGCTCAGGACTGAGCCTGGACTGAGATTTGCTTTATGATGATCTGACCTACCTCTCTGGCCTATCCTTATTCCAGTTACCAAGCAAGTGGATTAATTAATTTGGCTTACTTTTTTGATGCTTTTGAAGACACTGAATACATGACTTAGCTTATTGGCACTAATCATCTATGTTAAAATTTTAGGAAAATTTTCTACTTCTTTCTTGAACAGTAGTTAAACCGATTTCATCATTGCTTGAAGTTTGGTTGGAGAACTACTACTGAGCTCTGCCTCCATTTCCTGGGCAGGGACCCCACCATCTTCAGACTAGTGCGTAACGCTCTAATTTTAAGCAGAGCAGAATAAAAGCCACTTAAACATTTAAAATAATTGTCCAAAAATGTGAAGGACAATTGAAAAAGCTTTGAATTGATCCATGTCTTTCTTTGCTAGGTTTATCACAGCTTAATTGCACATGAGTTTTGCTGAAAAAATAAAATGGTAGTTAACTGCACATTCAGTAAGTTAAAAACCTAAATGTCAAATTTGGTCCAGTAACTAGATCTTATTCGATTATTTTTAATAGAGTGACTGAACTCTCTCATTGTTCCTGTTTCTGCAAACATCGAAGCAGTTAACTCCACATAAAAACAGTGACTAAAACACATGAAAAACTTATATATAGTAGCTTGGAAAATTCTTTCATACAGTTCTATAACACCTGTGTGATTTGTTTATTCTCAATAAAACCATTTTTTATATAAATTGATTTATTCTCAGGCTCCACAGATACATTAATCAGAAGATCTTTGTGTGGCACAGTAGAGCATACATTTAGGAGACAGCAGCAGTACATTTTAAATGATTAGTATTATTTGAAGTAGATTTAATTACAGGAACACGTTACTACATGGGTAGTATCAAGCTAGATTGGAAGATATAGACTGGTAAAAGTCCAGCCTAATGGTTGCACTTTGCTATTGTGGAGTAAATTGATTAAAAGGAGAAAGTTAAAAATAATGTGAAGCTAGAGAAAAAGTGAAATTAAATTTTACATCAAAATTGTAAATTTGATGTTTGGAAAGGCTTCTGGCTATCAATTCAAAATCTAGTCCATATGGAACAGGGGACCCTTAGAATTTAGAAGATTATAAATCCTCAAGAGTGATTTCTTTTCACATTTTCATCAACCCTGTCCCTGAAGATTGCTAAATGTTTCTTATGGAAAGGAAGACACTTAAGCCACAAGTATTCACTGAACATTTATATTTGCATTTAATATTGACTAGTGATTTTTGGAATTTGTATACGCCCCTCTCAGAATGGAATATGCATCTCTGTTATTAGCAGAGGCAGCTTCCATGTATTTAAATGTCTGGAGTTCCTCTCAGATAAACTTTTCATGATTATTTTGGTGAGCAGCAGCCACCACATTTAGTGAGATGGCTCAGTGATATGGGTAATTCAGCACTTATTCACCGAAAGGGGAAAAATAAAACTCCTCAGCATAATGGGTAATGAATGTGTCTGACTTCAGTGACTACAAGGGGCGGATGGTGAATCATCTTCCTGCAAGACTGAAAATGGCTTTTTTTCCCCAATACTTTCTGACATCTTTCATATGAGAGAATACATAAATCTGTCTTTTTTTTTCATGCAGCTTGGCTTTAACAGCATCGAGCAAGTTATGCTGAACAAATCAGTCTTACTTGATGTCTGTTGTTAAAGAGTTTATTATTCTTTCAGATTATCATGCAAGCTATTAATTGTTACAATTCCAAGTGCATAGTTTTGTCTATATTCACAGTTTTGTCTATATTCATTTAAGCAGTTATTTTGCATTGTTTTAAGGAAGTGATTGATTGGAAAAGACATTATACATCAGGCCCTCGATATTACTTTGGAAGCTACAGTTTTCCCTTTTTATTTCCAAATGGGTGCACATGACTTCTCTCCTAAGACCTTCAGAATTCTTTCAATGTACACAGAGCTAATTTCTTCTGTTGCTGACTTCTGGTTTTGCTTTACATGTTCAGATGAGTTGATTTATCCTACAGCAGAATACAATCTGTTCACTTACACCAGGCAATTTTTTTTATCAAAAACATACTTTTGAGTTCTGACAAACTTTTTAAGATTTGTCACGCAGTCAAATACTATCTTGGTCCATGTTCTCCCTCTCTCCCAATCCTACCCTGTCCCTGTCTTGAGAAGATTCCTTTTTCAATCTTTTTCTCTGTAGTTCCAGCACTCTCCAATGTAGTTCTTAGTGGTGTATGTCTGGGATTGACTTTGCTGTTGGGCAACATGACTGGCATTGTGCTGCTTAGACAGGACAGGACGCTGGACAGGACTGCAATGTGGACTGTGTCACACAACCAATGACAGCATTTATAAAGTGTTTTCTTGTACAATAATGTAAAACTTAGTGGAATTGTTTCAGCCTCACTGTTTGGCCCAGACAGTTGCATAATTTACATTATTGCTTATTAATCTTATTTATCTGGGATAATCTTTTCAGTCTGATGAATCATAGCTCCTGATGTGGTCCCACAAGACAGCATAGGGTTTTAAAAGCAAAGGGAATCAAGCCTTATTTTTCCCTCCCTCAACACTTCTGTTTTTCAGTGCCAAATACTGTCAACCTGCCAAAAATAAGGATATATATTACATTTATTCATCTGCTCATCTTGATTATCTCAAAAGACATGTCAGTCTTAAGCTCTGAGCTGGAATCTTACCTGCTGACAAGCTGATGTGGAAGTCATCCAAGTTAAGAAGAGAAAAGATAAGGTCATGATGTATCATCTCAGTAAAGGCCTGGGGTAAAAACTCATGGGAGCCATCCAACCTGCAGGATCTAACTGGCCACGTGAGCCTTTATTACCAACTTAAATCCCTTCAATGCCTGTCCTAGATGCAATTTGTAGGTGAGACATCACTTGACTTTGAAATTGTTCCTGAAGGACACAGCTCTCACCAAAATGCAGTCTAATAGCTTTGCTTTGGGACTCTAAGAAAAAGGGATTGTCAACTTGGTGAGAAATTGCTTATAGACAGAGAATTTTTCTTAAAGCAAATTGATATTTATTGATCATTCCTTTTACTGGAAGAAAAATGCTCTGTGTAGAGTCTTCACAAAAGGCCCTTCAACGTGGGACCAGGTGAAGTAGCTTTGTTCCTCTCTGAACAGCTGAATTTATCTTTTTTTCTTCTTCGTCTAAAACGTTTTTTTTTTTTCATGTGGTTTCATTTTCAGGCTCAGGATTTAATAGGAATTTATTGCTGAAATTTACTCTGCTTCTAGGTTCCACTTTAGAAATAAATTATATTATTGTGATTGTACGATGAATTGATCAGTTAATAAGCTCTTTAGCAGTTACTGAAAATATAAATTAAAACCTTAAAGAACTTACTAAAGGAGATTAAAAGACCTGATTTAAAGGAAAGATTTTCTTTATCATTAAAATTTCAAAACCCAGCTTTGATGGCAGACCTGAGTATTTAGAGAATGACAAAAAATTGTTTATATCAGTGTTTGTTGAGTTTGTCTTTTTAGCTAAGGAAAAGCTAAATAACGTGAATGGTAATATAAATTAGAACTAGCCCAGAAATGACATCAGGATTTTGTTAATTTGGGATTGAGTATGAAACAAATAAGAACAGAGTATTCAGTCTTTGTTCTCTGACCTCCTTCACAAATCTGCATTCAGAATCACTCATGAACAAAAGCTGCTCAACCAAAAGATTATTGCAACCAAGTATATAGACTAAAACCTTTGAACAAATGGAATTTTAGATCCAGAAGCTGGAGTTAAATGGAGACTAGACCTTACATTAGGAAGATCTTGGCTGATAACCTTCTAAATATCTCATCCTAGCTGTGATTGTAATAAGGCATTGTATGTGTTGTAATGCTGCTGAGTCAGCCCCAGTCTGTGGAGATGACAGACCTGTTGTCTGCAGAAGGTTAATCTAGCAGTGCTCAAGGCTGTAGGAGTCTAGCTTCTTTCTTGTTGTCCTAAAATAACGATCTGGGAAAGACCCATTTGGTCTCAGTCCTTGGCACAGCAGCTGTCCTTTTTAGCTACCCACTTGAAAATGTAGACCAAAGCATTCTATGCACTAATATTAGCTGTGATGAGATCACAGGACATATTACTGGTGGTTTTATAATTTTTGCATAATCTATTCTGCTGATTTATATTAGGAAAAATGATTGTTTGGAGTGTTGGAATTTGGACAGTGAAGATTTTTTTTTTCTGTCCTCCTTCTGCTACTCAGCACATGATTGGTTTCTCTTTGATTCTTTCTTGGCACTCACACTCATAGTATTCCTCTTCCCTTAATGTGGCCACATGCTTTTTGTTTCTTTTTGACCTTCAGAAAAACTCTTTTAAGATGATTGAGCTTAAGGCAAACCAAGCGTGAGGATGTGTCTTGAATGAATGCTGGCCAAGGGAGTGGGGAGGGTGGAGGAGCAAGGCAGCCTAGTGAAACATTCAGTGTATTTCTTGACTATCTTTTCACAAGGTGTTTTTAAAATTGTTCAAAAGAAGAACAAATATTTTGGGCAGAGAGCACCACATTATTAATTTTCCATTTTTTAAAAAAAATTTCTCTTGAATGACCTCCATGGGTTATTTTTTCAGTTGTGTTTATGCAACATTTTCTCCTTGAAATCCTAAAGATCATTTCTTTACGTAAAGCGCATAATGAATTCACAGTGTATTTTTAGACGCATTTGGTCATATAGCCAGACATGCCTGCAGCAAAATAACATTGGTGCTGGCAAAAAACAGGTAGTTAAACAGGTAGGTGGTAAATATCTAAAGTCATTGCTTGAAAGCTATCAATTATTTATGTTCCCAAGTTTAACTGTTAAACTGCATATTTACCCTGCAAAGTGAGAAATGGAAGCCAATCTAAGCAAGTCGTTTGCTTTTCAGTATTAATTTTGCTTCTTGTGCCAGGCTCTGTAAATATTTCCTCATGTATCATTGTGACGGTGCCATACATTTGAAATGTCAAATTATGCAGTGTCTGGTGTCATAAGAATAATATCAGCAGCAGGGAGAGACAAAAAATACCATGCAGAAAATAAATATTTGTTTTCAGTATCTGCCTTGCCTGGTGTGGCAGTGTTATGGACAGAGTAATGTAAGACTTGTTTGGATGTATAGAAAATATGTCCTCTGAGTATTTTAGCTACCCCTTGAGGAGCCTTTTTCTTGTACTGAAAACAAATGGTTTGTGCAGTTCAGCAGCAGTATTTCTATCTTTCCCCATGCTCTTGCATCCAAAGTGAGCATGCCAGGAAGGGCAGAAAAATGCTATCCTTTTTAGTACTTATTTTCCAATTATTATTAATTCACTAGCCTTTTGTGAAATAATATAGTGCTAAAGCAAAGTAAGAGGTGAACTTTCAGATGACTACTTTTACATGCAGCACTTTATTCTGCTCTCCTGCCACCCCATTTACCATCAGATTTATACCATACTAGCACAGCCAACTGAAGATTAAGCAGGGATTAACCTTTTTGGTTATCCACAATTTCTCACACTATTTGTAGAATTAATGTAATTTACCGCTGTATTATTATTGTCCTGGTGGAGTAATGCTTCTAATACTTCTATGGAGGTTAGAGAAGTCAAGGCTGTGTAACAATCTATTTATAATAAGAAGAAAAAAGTGATCACATTATTATTCTCAAGAGGCTTCACAGGAGGAGGGCCATGTTATGTTGTGTTTTGTCATTCAGACTGTGTATTTTTCTACCCAAAGTAAGAGATTCTGTGCTGTCTGTCCCTGGAGCCAAGCAATGCCAACTTGTTTCCACCATCTCTGACCCCTTTTCACACCTCTTCCCACTTCATCAGAAGATTTAAGAAGGAGGCACAGAGATATTTCTGTTAGCATTTTCTCTTATGGTTTGAACATTTCAGGCTGGTGTATAAGTTGAAAGGGCTGAAATCCAAATTTAGTGTCCCTGGGCTTGATTAATTTGCTCATGCTTGAACATCCTAGTGGTGTCTGAGCTATTGAGAGTATCCAACAGCCTCTAGAAGCAAATGGGTCTCATAGAGGTCTTCTGAAATATATACCACCTCTTCAGGGAGTTGTCAGGTACTCTGGTGTGTCTCAACTGACACTAAAGCATTCAAGTATGTATCACCACACCAGACCCTAAACAATCAGCTTGCAAATTGGAAATGTATCTTCCATTTTCTGAATATCCAGTTCTGTAGGAAAGCAGTGAAGAGGCTTTGATGTTCCTGAAGGAAAAGCAATTGCCTGGCAAAATATCTAAATGCCCCACACTATTGGTAAGGTCCGGGAAACAAACACACAGGAAATTTTAGGCATCTCAACCAACTGTTTCTGTAGGTCCAGGGATGAAGTGGAACTGTCGCTGTGGTGCTTCTATAACCTTATACATCTTATACAACCTTGTAGATAAGCTCAGAAAGTGTGGGCTGGGTGAGTGGAGATGATGTGGATTGAGAACTGGGTGAATGGCTCAGCTCAGAGGATGGTGATCAGTGGTGTAGAGTCTGACTGGGGACCTGTAGCTAGCAATGTTCTCTCCAGATTAGGACTGGATCCAGTCATGTTCAACCTGGAGGAAGAGACAGAGTGTACCCTCAGCAAGGTCACTGATGCTACAAAACTGGGAGAGTGGCTGATACCCCAGAGTGCTGTGCTGCCATTCAGTGAGACCTGGACAGGCTGGACAGGTGGGTGGAGGGCAGCGTAGTGAAGCTCAACAAAGGCAAATGCAGGTTCCTGCCCCTGGGGAAGAATAACCAGTACAGGATGGGGGCTGAACTGCGGAAAAGCAGCTCTAGGGAAAAGGATCTGGGAGTCCTGGTGGAAAACAAGCTGTCCATGAGCCAGCTGTGTGTCCCTGTGGCCAAGAAGGCCAGTGGTATCCTGGGGTGTATTAGGAAGAGCATTGCCAGCATTGAGGGAGGTGATCCTGCCCTTCTGCTCAGTCCTGGTGAGGCCTCACCTGGAGTGCTGTGTGCAGTTCTGGGTGGGACAGTTCAAGAGAAACAAGGACCTACTGGAGAAGGGCTGGCAGAAGATGATGAAGATGATAGGGTGACTGGAGTGTTTCTCTTATGAGGAGAGGCTGAAGCCTGTTCAGTCTCAAGAAGAGACGACCCAGAGGGGTTCTCACGGATGCATACAAATATCTTCTAGGCAGGTGTCAAGGGGATGAGCCAAGACCCTTTTCAGTGGTGCCCAGTGACAAGACGAGGCAACAGGCACAAACTGAAACACAGGATGTTTCATCTGAATGTGAGGGAGAACTTTGAGGATGGCAGAGTCCTGGAACAAACTGCCCAGGGAGGCTGTGGAATCTCCTTGACTGGAGACATTTACACCCCACTTGGATGTGCAATCCTGTGCAGCCTGCTCCAGATGAACCTGCTTTAGCAGGAGGGTTGGACTAGATGATCTCCAGAGGTCCCTTCCAATCCCATCTGCTCTGTGATTTTCTTCATATCCACGTAATTTGTAGTATCTTTTCAATATGCTGAAGCCCAGTGTCTGTGATTTCCAAATAGCACAAAGTGCTGGATTTCATTTTTTAAACATGTGGCACATCTGTTTTCTATAGTCATATGAATCTTAAGGCCTATAATGCAGAAAACATCTGTGAGCTGCTGTACACAATTCAGAATGAATACTGATGTGTTAGGTTCCTATTTTTGATACCTTCACTGTCTCCTAGTGTTTCATCTTGTGATAAATCTTTTATTTTCTATGAAATAGCCCATTTCAAGAAACATGATTGTATTACATTGTATATATCTGGTTCTTTGGGTGACTTTGAGAATGTATAAAAGCACATTATTGTGTTACTCAGGTTTGAAATATACAGATGTAAAAATACTGCACATACTGAACAGTGTATATGTCTTTGTTTCATGTGTGTTTACCTATTAAAAAAAAAGATGGTTGAGCATTTAGTGTTGTTTATCTTTAGTATTTATTTTGGTTCCACAGTGGTAATTCTCTCAGTGTTAAACGTTATGAGCCAAACTGGAAGTTGTGGAAATATCTTTGGCTTCATGAAATGTGAAAAAGAAATAATGTGCATGTGTTATCCTTCTGTATTCATATTCATACATTTGTATGTGTCATATTATAATTGCAGTATGGTCATGGCTTTTTAATCTGCCCACGACTAAAGAGATATTGGTAAGAAAGAATCAAGAGAAATTTGGAATATCATGGCATCTCTTGAATTGACAGTATAAGGAGAAGTCCAAGTAGAAGGAGTCCAAATAGTGCTGCATTTTTTCTTACAAATCTCTGAACACAAGTATTTCTTAACTTCCCCAGCTGCTTCAGCACTTAACTCTCCTTATAAGCAGATTTTTCCTACAGTTTTCCCTTAAAGAGGAAAAATCCTCTTCTTTGCCAACATTGCTGATTTCTTGTATAGATGATACACAGAAAACAATTAATCACTGACATTTTTATGACAGTATTTCCCATAATCTCATTATGCCTCTCCTCTGTTTGAGACTAAGTCAATCCTATTGCTCTATACTATCTCCTTATACACTCTGTTTATCAGTCTTGTTGATTTCTGCTGAATTTAATTTCCTGAACTGTCACCTTTGTGTCTGATGAACCACATCCACATGTCCCTGATTTGCATTTGCCTTTTGTTTCAGCATTGTACAAGTGCTCCAGTGTAGTTTATAGCATCTCAGTCCACTTCTGCTAGAGGGCTTGGGGTTTTTTTCAAATTGTTGATGATGATGGTGAATGTGAGATACTTCAGGAAGGGTCAAGAACAGGACCCAACCATGTGAGGTGTTCTATGAGCAGAGCAGCTCTGCCTGCAGGCAGACACCACTGCCTTGCACACCCCAGTGCTGTTCTTCCTAGGAAAGTGCGGCATTTCTTTGCTCTGCAATGCTTGTTTTAGCTCAGCTGACACTCTGTCTCATATCTACTATCTGAAGTTTGTTTGAATGGATTGATTATATAAAACCTCCTTCGTTTCCAGAAGTTAGTAATAGTTAGCTGAAAGGACCAATTCTCTGGAGAATGTGTGCAGATAATTTGTTTTTGTAGCACAGACACTGCTGCTGCTTTTAATCCAGCTCGTCCTCAGAAAGCAGCACCTTTTAACCTGTGTAGGGCATCAAACTGTTGGAATTGCTTTCTGCAACATTCATTTTTGCCCTTGACATTTATAAAGCCTCAACTAGGAAAAAGTCTCACTGTCATTATATCCAAACTGTGGATATAGCAGGATAGTCATATGGATTGGTGAAAGCTTGCCTTGGTAATCAGGATGGCCAAGAATCCACGTGGCATAGCATAAAGTACATTTTTGTATTAGTTGATTCTCCTTCCCCCTGTCTTAAAGAAGCACTGAAAAAATATCCAGTGTGTTCATCTGACGTGCAGCTGGTTGGCAGAGTTAGTTAAATCATCCTGGGGAAATAGACTCTTTGAAAGCCAACTAATGCAGTACTTCCCCAAAATCCTGTATTTTCTGTATCCATCTTTAATTACAAATATCTCTTCTTCCTCTCTCCCCTGTCGCAGTCTTGAAACAAAAGTGAGAATGTTAATTTCTAAAGCAG
Organism: Hylia prasina; assembly: GCA_013397195.1. Classification (NCBI taxonomy): domain Eukaryota; kingdom Metazoa; phylum Chordata; class Aves; order Passeriformes; family Sylviidae; genus Hylia; species Hylia prasina. The sequence goes on along the minus strand of VYXD01010592.1, from coordinate 754,091 downwards.
TTTATATACCTGGCATTGCCTGGGACCTGCCAACATCACGGACAGGGATATTTATTATAAAATAAATTGTGTTTATTATATAAACGCGAGCGTTTACCCTCTGTGGCTCGTTCTGCTGGGAGGTAACAGTCCTGCCTCTTCTCAGCAGTGTGGGTACAGTTTTATCATAGAATCCTGAGGATTGGAAGGGACTTTAAAGATTATCTAGTCCCAACCTGCCCTACCGTGGACAGGGGCACCTGCCACTGGACCAGGTTGCTCAAGGCCCCATCCAGTCTGGCTTTGATCACTCCCATAGTTGGGGCATCCACAACCTCCCCGGGGAGCTTGTTTCCAGTATCTCCCTACCCTTCCTGATATCCCAGTATCTAGCCTAGATTTTCCCTTTTTCAGTTTGTACCCATTACTCCTTGTTTTATCACTACAGCTTCTGCCAAAAAATCCCTCTCCAGCTTCTCTCTAGGCCCTTTTCAGATGTTGGAAGTTTGCTATGTGGTCTCCACACAACCTTCTCTTCTCCAGGCTGAACAGTCCTAACTTTCTCAGACTTTTTTCTTAGGTGCTCCAGCCCTCCTACCAACTTCGTGGCTCACCTCTGGACTTGCTCCAGCAGTTTTATGTCCTTATGTTGGAGTCATAAGAATTGTGCCAGCACTGTGCACAGCACTCCAGCTGGGGTCCAAAAGGGCAGGATAGAGGAAGAGAATCCCATCTCTTGACCTGCTGGCCACGCTGCTTTGGATGCAGCCCAGGACACTGTTGGCTTTCTGTGCTGTGAGCACACTGTGACTGCAGACAAACATCTGCATCCTTCAACAAACGTCCCCCCCCCAAATCCTTCCTCGCAGGGCTGGTGGCCACAAAGGGTGTGTTCCCTTGGCTCCTCGGTTTGAGCCGGCGCTCGGAGCCGCGGCGGTGAGCCGGAGGAGGCGGCGGGGCTGTCCCGCAGGTGGCGATGCGCGGCCGGGATTCGCCGCTGCCCGGCGCGGGCAGGGCAGGGCCGGACCACGATGCTGCTGCTGCGGGGTTCGGTCGGAAAGGGGCGTTTGTGGTCCTGCTTTCCTCCCTTGTTCCGTTCGTCATCTTTTCTGCCTTTGTTTGTCCTGCGTACGGAGTCGTTGGTGCAAGGGGAAGGCTGTAAAACACCTACCAGCCAGACTGTAGCTTCTTTCTCTCTAGGCTCACCTGTGGTTTTTTTTCCTCCTGGTAACCTTCTGGCTGGTTCTGGCTCTGTTGCCAAATCAGTCCTGCTGTTTCAGTACAAACTCGAACACTGGCCACGTTTTCCATCCTTATTACCATAGTATTTGATATTCAGATTCCCCTTCACCACTGACTTGGGGCTTATGCTTTCAGTATTTAGAGCATTCTGCAATACACTTTCTTTGTAAAATATGGGTATCTTCAGCTTTAAACACTGTCAATTTTTTCCTTACAGAAAATTTCCTAATTAAGCCACTTTTGCAGCTAATAGTCGCAGTTACAAGAGAAAAGCTTGAGAAGCTGAAACAGAGCACTCACAGAAATCTAGCAATCATTATTATAGACTTTGTTGTTCTTTATGTAATTTTATTCTGTTCTTGTTTGATTTTATTAGAAATGTGAAACAGATTGCAATATTCAAAGCGCTTGATCTTCTTTAAGCCTTCTTCAGTGCATAAGGAAATGTACAAAAACCTAGGATTTTTTTTTTTTCCTGTACTGTTTTCTGCTAGTTTTTTGTCTGTAGATTTCAGAAACATTTGTAAAGCAAGCAGCAGCTGTGAGTATGAAACATGGCAATGGATACACATGGCTCTGGTAGTGCGAAGTCTCTAAAATGTGCCTTGTGCAATACCATTTGTGTACACTAATGCCAAGTCCACAAGGTTATTATTTCCAAAGGGAAACAAATGCAAATAAGGCAGATTTGCTACTGTAAATATTGTAATTTGCATGTCTGGATGAAAAGCTAGGAGTTTGACCTAACAGAAGGTTCAAATGCTTTCTGATGTCATGGCTAACATTTCTAATTTATTGATTTTTATTTTTGATTTATTAATTTTTAATTTTATCCAGATGTATGTTCCCATTATTGACTTTAAAGTACCTAACACAGGCTACAATGTAAATTGTAGTGAGTTATGTTAAACATTTATAGTATACTATTTTACATTATACTATACTTAGGATGGTGAATCCCAGATTTGGAGGCAAAGTACATGTTTTTATACAAAGTACAAAGTATAATTTTATAATTTTATAATTTTTTTACAATTTTATGTCCTTCCTTTTATTTCTTTGTGCAAAAGAAATAGACATTTGTTGACTTTCACTTTTGCAAAGTCACATATTTTAGCCAACTTCCTTTGCCACATTTGCATTTGATTTGTGGTTTTTTTTCAAGATCATATGAGGTGAATAATGAATTGACTAAACTATGTATCTCTTTTCCATGTTTGCTTTCAAAGTAGTGGAAAGAAGGTCAAATTAATCATCAGTAGTCTATAAAGAATTTAACCAAGTAACACTTCATCCTGCTGTGTGTTTTTATCACCTGTATCAAAATGTATTTATGGTGTCCTTCTCAAATGTGTGTTCTTCTGCTCTCTTGCTACAATTTATTACTGTGACAAATATGATGAACGTTCCTGGCAGCTTTGAGGAAGGGCATTCAGCAAGGTTCACTCAATCTCCCTGATTTTACAACAGCAAAGTTCCCCAGCAGAACTGCATCGTTGGTGATTTATTAAATTGTAGCACTGATTCTGTGACCCATTTCTTCTGCTGTGATCTGTCTTGGGTTCCAAGGCAATGCAGGGCACACCTTCTTTGCAGTTTTGCCATTGGAAAAAGAGGGGTGTGAAGATGAGCAACTTAGTTCGACCCTGAGTTTCATGGGTCTATGCCCTGGGGCAAGGCACTGGATGAGGAGGTGACTGCATTTCAAGGAGTGGAGCATTTCTCATCCTTGAGTGGCACCCAAGCATCTGATAATGTTGTGGGAAGGCAGAAAAGAGCTGGGAAATTCCTAGGATTCCCTGCTCTGGCAAAAGCCAGAAACTGCATAATGTGGCACCAAACTGATGGCATCTAGCTGTACTGGTATTCTCAGAACTGATGGTGATGCAAAGAAGACTGCATTTGTCTAGTGGCATCCATTAGGGTGCAACAACCTCAAACAACAATTTCACCATAACTTCCCCCATAAATTTATAATTATAATTATAATTATATTGTCTTAATTTTAATTTTAATTTTAATTGTATTTTAATTTGTATGCCAGATTGTCTTTGAATTTTTGTCTATATTTCTCACTCCCCTTGCTGAGTTAAGCTATATTTGAAACAATTCTAGTGGAGTATTTCTACCATCTGCTCTCTGTAGCAATTATTCAAATTATTTGCAACCCTCTGTTCCAGCAGGGGTGAATCTAGCACAGATTTCCTGACTGACATATTTTTGCCCTGCAATATGCCTCAGCTGGTACAGATCTGTAATTCTGTGGGGTTGGCTGGGGGTGGAGAGTTATGCTTAGATTTCCTATTATTTCAGTGTCTGTCTCACAGGAAATCATCATCTCTTAGATTTCACAGAATTAATAAAGAGTGGTTTTTAAGGTTCTCTTTCCTTTACAATCTCAGCCTGTGCTAGAATACTACAAATTCTGAATTCTCTAAATTGCTCACAGCACTGAACAAAGCTTATCACATGCCTGCACTGGCTATTGCTTCTGTTACTGAGAATACAGGCCCCTTTTTGTTTTGCTATGATTAAGATGCTGCAGTAGTCTGCCCTGCCTCTGGTGATATTCACCTGATATAACAAGAAGAATGATTTTCTTACTCCTTGCCCCGTGTCACTTTTTCTTAGTAAATCAGGGGTTTTGAAATGCAAACCCAAGGTACTCAAAGTATCAATGGATCTGCATAAACACTTTATAGTTTATTTAAAAAAAAAATTAAAAGGAAGTCAGGAAGAGTAATGTGCATACTACTGTGAAAAGAGGACCTTAAACTGCCCTAGAAAGTACCATAATACTCTAAAGAGATAACTAAACACCCTCCATGCTGATGGGCATACATGTCAGCTGAGAGGTATAGGCAGTTCTGCTGCATTTGTGGCCTCCTCAATTAAGGAGACTTTAAGAACAATACCAAAGTAACTTCACAGCCAGCAGAAACCTTTTTCGCTTTCAGCAAGTATTTGTTCATTTTATGGACAGTCAAAACAACATGAGAGCACTGTGCGGCCCCCACCCTGCCCCAAGTTCCTAAAGCTGTGTGGGGACCATTAACACAGTGTCCAGGCCCCACAGATGGAGAAAATGATGAAAGATTTTAAATATAGAAATAGAGTTCATACCATGTACTATGAGAAAGCAGGGTCACCACCATTGCTCTTTTCTTATGGCTGTTATTTGTTATAGATTTATAGTTTAAATTCTATATAGAATTTATATAGATTATTGCAATTTTTTTTACTATTACTGGGAGCCTGGCTTTGTTTATCTTAAAGAATTTTGACCTCTATGCATGTTTTGCAATGCTATACGTGTACGCATGAAACATCTGTTGTAAGTGCCAGGAGTGCACAAGAGACACCACTGCTGCTTTGATAGACATTCCAGATGCAGGGAAGTTTTATTTCACTCACTGATCTGATAACCTCCAATCCTGCACTGCCTCACTTTCGTGGAACTCAACTGCTTTTTGGACATTTGGACTTTTGCAGAGTTAAAATCTATTTAGGTGGCATCATCAAAGAGTTACAAGACCAAGAGAGATTGGCCACATATAAGGGTCTTAATCCCCAGGAAAGAAAGCCAGCCTGAAAATCTGTGGAAGTAACAAAAGCTCTTGCTGTTAAGTACAAGGTCAGCTTTAGCAAAAATGTTACATGGATGAGTCCAAAAAGTAATTCGCATTTGGGTGGTGGTAATTTCTGAGACACCCATTGCAAATCTCCTTCTGGGCAGACCATGTGCTACCTGGAGAAGGAGTATGAGCTCTGGCTCCAGCTTAAAATGGGCTAGAGGCTGAGCCTAAGGCTCCCAGTTACTGCCCATCGTGAGGCCACTAACAAATTTAGGAGATTCAAAAGTAGTTCTAAAAGCAATAAAAAGCTATTCAACCCAGAGAAAAATGAAGGAGTGAGATGAAGTTAAAGCTCAGCATAATTAGAACAGCATCTATGGGTTATCTAAATATTTAGATTAGGTGATCTAATGGTAAATTTTATGAATCTTTGTGTAAAATACTTCCTTAAGTTTATTGCTTCATGAAATTGTCTACAGTCATATAATGAAGTGGAAAAGTTTCCACTAAAAATTTCCACTTGAGAATGTTGGTAAAAATCATTGTCTTTGCAGTCCTTACAAAAACATTTAAAACACGGTTGCTTCCTACTGGAGTTTTTCTAAGTGGAACACTAAACTCAGTATGGGTAAATGCAGTTTGTCTCAGGGCTCAGCTTCAACTAGAGTGAGTTTTCTTATCACACAAAATTTTCTGAGTTTATCTGAGAATATCTTCCACATCACATCAGGGTGAGTCAGAGGCTTTTCAAGGTGGTGGAGGGGGAAAGAATTTCTGCAGTTTAATAAGTAGCTTGTTGATCTGGAGAGAGCTATGTGAGAGACCAAAGATTAAGGTCCCATCATGATTTGTAATAGCAGTTAATTCTGGATTTCAGATAGCCTAAAGGAATCTTTGGTTATTTGTGGTTGAAATGTTCAATGTCTTCTTATTTTTAGCAAATATTTAGTACAGAAACTGAGAAATTTTTTTTTTTCCCCGCTATGGCTACTATGTTCTCACCTAAATCTTTGCTTTGGTCTAACAACACATACACATCTCTACCTTTTTTTCTAATGGCGTACATTTACAGTATATTTTTTCTCTTTCAACTTGTCCTGTTTCTTGCACCTCCTCCCTTATACTTTCCAGGTGTCTCCTTTCATGATCTGAAAGTGCTGCTGAATAAAGATGAGCCAATAGTTAGTCCAATCCTAGACAGTCTTTTGTTCGGGTAATTGCTCGGAACCAAGCAGCTCTTTAAGTGCCCTGACTTCCCTGACTGAGATTGACTGATGGAAAGATTAAGTAAGGCAAAGATTTATAGCCAACCTAGTAAGAAGAAAGCAAAAATGTAGACTCATTTAAATAAGGTGTTTTTGGTTTTTTTTTTTCCCTCTCTCTTCCCGCACTGTACTGAGGACACCTCCTGAATGTTACCTGAAGTCATATAGGTCAGAGCCAAGCTCCTTTGGCTGGAGAGGTGAGCACCCTTCCAGCCACTCCTGAGTGGTGCTGGAGCTGTGCTGGTAGTGCTCCCACAGCTGATATAATGCCCTGCAGGAGAGCTAGTTTAAAGAACAAATTTTACCAAGTCTCTCAGAGAACATAATGTAATTCTTACAATAAAGCCAGTAATTTAGATTCATACCTGATTTATTTGCCTTGGTTTGTCCCTTACTAAAGATATTTTCTAGTATAGATCAGATGACACAATCCATTTAAAACAAATTAAATTGGCCTTGAAGCCTTTGTCCCCATCTTATCAGTATGACCACAGCAGATTCTAGGTAATTAATAGTAACATTTTGCAAAAAAACCTCAAACCCCACCATAATCTCACTAATATATGGAAACACTCATTATAATCCTTGTTAAAATTATTTAATAATTAATATTTACATTAAGCAGTCTATATCTAAGAGATATATTAATGAGAAAATACATAAAAATATATTCATAAATATGAAATAAAATATCCCAGGGCTCAACAGTGAATCTGAGTAAATGTATTTGCAATATTTCCAGCAGTTTTTTTTTTTTTTAAGTCTTTTTAATGAAGCACTGAATAATGGAGAAACAATGCTATGTGTTAGCCTCTTTTTTAAAAGACTAGAATCTATAAAATGACCAACATTTTACATAGTTTGGATCATTTAATGTAAATTGCAATATCATAGTGTCTCCTGAGTGGTAGTCAGTATTACAGCTGTACAGCTCCTGGGTCAAACAGCTTTTAGATGACTGGCCCTAGCCCAGACCAGCAGCAGAGCTCTTTTCCTCTCATCCTACACATCATCTATATTAATTTAAACATGGGAGGTGGGGCCAAAGCACCATCCTTTGCTTTCCTTTGGACATTATGTGTGTGAGCAACAGACAACAGAGAGAAGAACAGTGCTCAGAGGAGTTGGCTTTCTCTCACGGCTTCCGTGGGGACCTTGGGGGAAGCAGCCTGCAAAATTCCCCAGGTCTATAATTCATAGTGTGGGACATACAGGTTGTACCTTTGCCATGGCTGTTCACTGGCTAGAAGAAAGCCTTTGTGTTGACAGTCCAGAAACATTTTGACTTAAGAAGTCAAAGAGAAAAAAAAAAAATGTAGTATATTTCAGTAGAAAGTTTTCATATCTGTGTTATATGGCGTTAATATTTGGGCTCTAATGTGAATAAGATTTGCCCTCATATTTTTAAAACTGTGCATTATAATTTAATCTCTGGTCCGGAGACTACTAATATCTGTGAAGGATATTCCCTTAGTAAGCTGTTTGGTAATGATGTTCTGAACTAAATATTGAAGAGATGGAAAGATAAACAGTGCAGAAAACATCAAAGTTCTTAGATTGATGTACTTAGATTGTTCTAGTATCTGTTTCAAGAGTTATCCAGCCTAATTTATAATTTCTATTAAAAATATCAAAACACTGCCTGAACTATATATAAGCCAGTGAATATCCCTCAATCTTTGTTTTATGTCATTCTAAGAAAAAGAGTACATGTTTATCCACACACTTCACCTTCTAGTTTTCACTCAAAACACAGCTTTAGCTACAATAACAAAGAAGAATCAATCTTTCTTGAATCCCTAATTTCCCATGGAATTAAATGCCTCTTTCTCCTGAGAGAAATGTTTCAGCCTGTGGGTTGGGTAATCTCTTCACTTTTCGCTCTTTAGTGTTTAAAAAAAAAAAAAAAGGCATAAAATACTAATCTTCATTTCCTTCTATGACTTTGTCCTCTAAGCTCTATGTAAAACACATCTATTCTCTAAGAGTAATTTACAGCAAGATTTTTACTTAAAGCAAATGTGGGATAAGAGCCAGGTCTGTCAAGATTCATATCTGGGAAACAACATATCTCAATTTAAACTTCAAGAATTAGTTCACTGACAACCTACTGTCTAACTATTGCACTTAAATAAAATATATATTAAAGTAAAAGGAAATTCTTTGTCACTGGCTATATTTAGAAAATATTTTTATCAGATTTTCTCTGGGAACAATAAGAGTGAATTCCAAGGGCTAATCCAACAAGATAGAATACTACCTTACTCTGTGGACAAACCTCAAATAGAACTGAATAGGAAGTATCTTTGCTTCCAAAAACTGGAGAGTTTAATGTACAAGAATGAATGATGCTTTTTTATATTTAGTCCAAGATACTAATTGTTTAAAAAAATTTCATTTGTTGGCGTATGAGAATGTTTCCCAGTCTCTGCTTTGACAGATGAATATTGCAGATGTCTCCATAAGTTTTCACTCCTTCTTTAAACTATATAAAGTGTTAAAGGCCACATGGAAAAACTGAGTTTGGAGGAAAATTTGGGGCCTAAAATATTGGTTTGGTTCCATAGGGAAGGGTCAGGTAGGCCCCTGTTTTATGAACATGTTCTCAGTTCTATCTACACGTGAAGAAATCTGGAGAGAAATTTGAGAGTAGTCCCATGTCTGCTGGAATGTCATTAGATTCATTTTGTGATGAATCTACCCTGGTCCCAGAAAAAGAAAATATCTATTGGACTCAAATTGCTAATGGAAGGAAAAAAAAAGGAGGAGTAGGTAGCATTTTCCATTTCTAAAGGGAGGAGTAGGTTGTATTTTTTACTCATGTGATGTGTCCTTTGCAGGAATGAAACAGGATTTATAGTCTTACAGTGCTATTTAAAGCTGAAAGCCTGTTTTTCCAAGCAGACGTGTGTATCTGCATTTGCAGCATGCCACTGGCAAGGTAAATGGGATCAGCAGTAAGCTGAAACTGAAAGCTGCAGCTGGCTGACAGTTGCAATTTTGCGAAACTCCTTTTTTCTCCTTCAGAGTCTATGCAGATATGAGTTTCAGCCATACTTGCCTCCAGCCTCTTTTAACTTTCTTTTTAATTAAAAAGCTTAATTGGGAGTAATAAAAATTCCAATTAAGCTTTTTAAGTAAAACCCAAAAGCTCAAAGTGGCTGTGGTTGCAGATAACTGCTACTGCAACCCGTGACTAGCACTGCAATTTGAACAAGGCATTTGTTTCACCATAATTAATATTGTGCTTTATGACTGTACCTCCACGTCTTTCAAAAGTACTGTACCTTTAAGCCTCACAGAGTTATTGTTTGCATGTGAAATGTGGGCATCCGTGTGAGTTTTGCTGAGTGCAGTACAGGGACTGAAGTCTCTGTGGTTTGCTCTGCATATATTCCCCTCAGCGTCGTGCCACGTGTCATATCTGTAAGCAGGACTGGTAACAAGTCCTGACTGGCCAATTTCCCACTGAATTCATGTGGTATTGTAGTCTGTCTAAAGTTCCCAGGACTGTTTCCTGCTTTTCCCACAGCTTCTTAGGGATTTTTTTAAAAAAATTGTTATTTTTTGTTATTATTTTCCCCTCTTTATTATTGTCTGATTCCTAGCCCTTGTTTTGGGAGCCAGCTTGTGTTGGCTCCAGGTACCACTGGCATTAGGTTCACAGGCTTTTCTCATCAGCTTGATGGACCCAGGTGGCCTTGTCTTTCACTGCTGTTTTTGCTTTCATTTTCTCAGCCATCTGTTTCTGACAAGAATGAATTACAGCCCTGTTTTCCAAGAAAACTACTACGTGTACATTGATAGTTGTAGCTCAAATGATTACAGTAGAAAAAGACCTAACAGGATGGCTTGAAAAGCAAAATTTTCATATATAAAACATAAATGCATGTAAACACTCCATGAACTTCAAAGAAAATAAATATGTTAATCTTCTGCTCAGCTAGTATTTAATTTATTAATAATGTTAAACATATTGAGGTAAATGATGAGTAGGGTTGGTTAAAGAACAGCTACATTACAACGCAAAATGTACCTTTTTTCCCAAATTAAAAGCTTAGTATAGAAATTTAAACCAAGGTTTTTTTACTTACTTTTGGCCCCCAAATTTTGAAAAAATAGAAGTATTTACTCAAAAAAACTCTTGGTTATCATTAGAAGGGATCATTCTTCTTTCTACCCCTGGCTGTGGCATTGGAAAAATATTCCTCCAGCCCAATGCTGTTGTGCAGCAATAATGTGGTACATAAACTGAATGATGTCCTTCTGACAGATATAATGCCCTGTGTCACCAAGCTGCATCTCTGTCCAGGAAAATTCATTTGCCATAGTTTATGGGAATTGAGAGAGACCTCCTGTAGGTTGGACTTGCTTGACTCAGCCTCACTTCCTCTCAGTAGGGTTTCATCTGCTGGATCTGGGCTCTGACAGCTTTATTCAGGAGAAATTGTCAGCTGGAATTACAGGAAGGTAGGAAAGATTATATTTCAAAAATAGAATTTTTTAATTTTTTTTTCCTGTTCCTTTTTTTTTTTCTGATCTTTCTTTCATTTCTAGAATAAATCACAGTATCTAATAAGCCAATGAGTCTTTTAAAGTGGAGTTTTAAGCGTGTACCAAGGTCTTATTGAATCATGTTATCTAGCATTTCAAATCCTCTTTAAGTTAGTTACAAAGAATAATAGCTATATGTTCAGTCTGAAGAGTTCTAAGATTTTAGTGACTTTGGATTAACAGGAAGATTTCAAACTATCAGTGTTTAAGCTTCACCTTTCTGTCAGTCATTCCTGACAAGGCCAGAATAAGGTAGTAACTGCAGTGACTTTAGAAAGGGTGGTTTTTCATTAGTTTAAGCAGAATGTCAATTAAAAAGGAATTGAGATAAAGAACCTGCAACTAGATTAAGTTTACACTTCTCCAAGGATGATAAGAAAAATCCATTTACAGGTTCTATTTCAGACTGAATATACTTTCAAAGGTAAAGGCCCTTTATATTATAGCTTCAAAAGTCTACTAGTAAATTCTGAAAAGATTTAATAACAATTGTGTCTAAAATGTTGAAAAAGTTTTTCAACCACTGGAAATAATTATTTCTTACCTGAAATAATATACTAAAATTAATTCAAATTTAATTTCACACATTTTATGACAGAATGTTATCATCTTCCATCAGTTCTTCTCCTTCTGCCTGACTACTATTTGCATTCTCTAAGAACTGACAAAGCCTGTTTAAAATGGGAAGAGAAATTAATCTTTCTGTGATCTCTGAATGGGGGAGGACTGCCTGGGGCTGACTTACAGCTAAGGAGTATGGGACACACTGGAAGCCTACATGTACTAATCTTTCTACTTTTCTGTGTTCCATTTGCAAGATTTTGAGCAACGTAATAGGAGTTATGAACTCAGAATTTAGAGGACTGCATGGAAATGGGGCAACACTGGCCTTCATCCACGCTAAAGACAAAAGAGGCTCCTACAGGGATTCACCCTTCCGTATATCCTTGTTACTCCTTGTGACAATACTGGACTTTAGGGTTCACATGGAAATTATTGTTTCAGGCAGGATCACATAGGCATTTATTAACCTTGACTCACATATCCGGTATTTTTTTTTTGCCTTCTTGCAGGCTCAAAACGCTTTCTCTAAAGGAAACAGAAACTGTGATTTAATGTTAAGAGCTGGGTTAGTCGTGGTTTTCTACTTTGCCCAGAAATGTGATCTAATCCAGAAGAGAAAATATTTTGAGGGCTGCTTCCCAGTGAGAAGTACAGTATGGGCCACAGTGCATGACAAAGGATAGGAAGGGAAGTTCAAACAGTTTGAGATGGTTGAGCACACTCGGCAGATCTTACAAACAGCAGCAGGAGATGTATAATCCACTTTTGCATGCTTTACAAAGGCAGCTTTTCCACCTTTTAATTGTAATCTGAATAGATTGCAGTTCCAGAGCAAATGACACATAAGAAGTTGCACATACACCTGAAGTTTGGTAAATCATTAATTCCTAGCATTATATGAAGGATTTAGTCCTCTTTGCTGTTCCTGTCACTTAAATCCTTAGCAGACAAGTCAGGTGTGGAGTTTTTCAGTAGTGAAACAGCTTTCCATTTTGTAATGGAAATAGTACCATGAAATACTGAAATACTGGTTGAAAGAACCAAAACTTTCTATCATTAACAGAATAGCAGATAGTTTCTCTTATAGGTAATCAAGTTTTCTCTTATAGGTAACTAAAGAACAGGAAGCACGATACCCACCCAGTCTGGAGGGGAAGAGAACTACCCTTCAGAGATGTCCAAAGCCAGAAGAGATGCTGACAAACTCTGATTCTCCTACACTATTTATACTGCTTGACAGAATGAGTCACATTATGCTACTTTTTAATAGCTTTCTCACCTTCCTGAAATGAATTACATGCCTGCAGAGCAGTGATGGTAAACTAGGAGTCATAGAGATCATTATTAGCTTTGCAGCATCCTTAGCATTCAGTACTCATGAATCAGCTGTAATATATTGTGATAAATAATCTGTCCAGAGGGACATCAGCATTTCATCTGAAGTACAGCCCAGGCTAATACTGTGAAATCAGCTTTGATACAGTATGTAAAATTAGGTCTTGCTCTATCTCTGAATCAGGGCAAGATTCAGCTGATTCTTCCTGATAAAGAAACTAATGAGCAGCTTTTTCAGATGTACTTCAATGCTTTGGTGTCATTGTTTTAAAATTGATGTGTTTCCCACTCTTTCTATTAGCTACATACACATCATTGCATCAAAACCTCACCTAAAGCATGGCCATGATGGAGGGCATTCTTTCGAACCCAATATTCCAAGATTTCTTCATTGAAGAAGAAATTTCTTCTTTGGTGGTTTCAGCTGAATCAATTGTCACCAAGTTACACAATAGATTTTGTTTCCACTACAAAAGCTGTGGCGTTAAAAGACCATGGGATGATGTGAGGAGCTTATGGCAGCACTAAGCTGAATCTGTAAGGTAAAAGCCTGAAACAATTGCAGGTTACAGAAAATAGTCCCAGAAGGGGCTTGGAGAAATTGTCTGCATAGTGTGCATGCTGAAGCTCAGTTGACACTCTGATTTATTCTGAGATATGCTGATTAATCCTCCTCTTACAAACCTCCCATAGCACTGAGGAAAGGTATAGATTAACAGTTTTCACCTACCAGTGTAAACCAAAAGTGGTCAGAAATTATGGTGCTGGCCAAAGAGGAGGTGTTTTTAGCTGGGTTTTTTTTGTGCTGTTGGATAGACCTTCTAATCTGTTTAGAAGGGAGCCAATTTTAATGTGCATAAGAAGTCTTTATCTTCCACTTAGTAATGGCAGAACTGTTGTGTTTCAGTTGCACAGAGATTTGAGAGTGCTCTAAAAACCTTATATGGTCATCTGGTCAATGCAATATTTTTCCAACCAAACCTCTATAGTTCACCTACCAATGAAGAAAGAACTACAAAAAAGAAGGCCTATAGCTTGTCAAACACTAGTTTCACAAAACAGCTTTTATATTTAAGGTACATTAATGTTTCTTGCTGTAGTAGTACAACTGATGATGATGTGATGGTGTAGGCTGTTAGCACAATAATGCTCTGTGCCTTAAAAGTGACACAAATTTCTATCCTCCATTTGGAAGTCATCAGGCAATGGATTGTGATCTTCTGTTATTTGCCTATTTTCTGATGGTGACCGTAGGATTTTCTAGATTTCAACTGTATTTTTTCTGACAGCTTTAATTGTTTATTTCCTTTAGCCAGCACCTGATACATTTATACCAGTGGCTGATACAGACATCTTGTACAGTTGAAAGTGGCATTTAGCATTTTGTGGCAAACAGATACATGTGTTCAGAATTTGAACTTCCTTTAACAGGCAATATCATGCTGATAAATTGTGTGTGCCTTTCACAAATGGGCCATTACAAGAGTCAAAGTATGAAAACCAAATCTCTGTATGCTGGCACTAAAGAGTATGGAGTAAGTGTGAGGTGTGGGAACATCTGGTGTAATATAGATGGGGTGTTAGTGAAATCATCATAAACTTTGCAGTAGTTTAAAACACAGCCTTGTGGTTTGGTTTAAAACAGAGGGTTTCTTTACAGGAGGAAGCAGATTTCCTAATGTGCAGGCAGAAGTTTGTCTCTCTGGGTACAGATGAATTATTTCTACCTATATTTTATTTTGGAGTCAGATCAATATACAAATCCATTTAGTGCCCTGCATCTGTTGCATGTCTTCTCCTAAGGGGTTAGATGCAGCCTTGGGAGAGGAACGGTGGAGCTGCTGCTGCATGTCCTGAGTATTCTATCTCCTGTGGGATGTAAGGTGCTCATGGTGCTCATGCTTAGAAACTCATTTCTCCTGTCCCAGAGGAGAGCCAGCTGTGCTCTGTGACCAGGAAGTCTGGTTGGGATGGCTAAACCAGGACAGTTCAGGTATTACTCAGAAGAATGGCATCAAGATACTCAAGATGGTAGTTTTGAAGTAAGATCGGCAGACACAGGTCTCTACCTGGCAAACACTGCAGATTTGGGCAGAGGACTGGTGAATTCCCTTGCTTTGGGATGGTTTGGCAAAGAATCTATTGCTTTTGTTCAGCCAAGGCAGTATTTTCCACCACCAGGATGTGGCATTAGTGGTGTACAGTATTCTGTCAGGGAACAGGCTGAAGCTGTCCAAATATTTGTTACAAAACATTAACTACAGCTTCATGAGAAGTGTTAATAGCCTTCTACTTTCAGAAGCTCAAGCAGTATATTTATGGAGTTCATGGACTGCTAGCTTGTGCTGGTTTCAGCTGGGGCAGAGTTATCTTTCTTCACAGTGACCAGTACGGAGCTGTGTTTTGGTTTTGTGTGGAACACAGGGCTGATAATACAGAGATGTTTTTGTTGTTGCTGAGCAGGGCTTGCAGAGAGCCAGGGCCTTTTCTGCTGCTGATACTGCCATGCTGGCAAGGAAATTGGGGGTGCTTGGAAGGTGGGAGGAGACACAGCCAGAACAGGTGATCCAAACTGACCAAAGGGATATTCCAGACCTCATGCTCAGTATATAAAGTGGACGGAAGAAGGAGGAAGGGGAAAATGTTTGCAGTGATGGTATTTGTCTTACTGGGTGTCTGTTCCATGGAATGGGGCCCTGGTCTCCTGGAGATGGCTGAACTGCTGCCTGCCCACTGGAAGCAGTGAATTAAACTCTTGCTTTGCTTTGCATGTGTGCATGGCTTTCACTTTCCTATTAAACGGTCTTTATCTCAACCCATGAGGTTTTTAGCTTTTAACCTTTCTGATTCTCTCCCTAGTTCTGCTGTGCAGGAGTGGGTGAGTGGCTGTGTGGGCTTTGGTTGCTGGCCAGGGTTAAACCACAAAGGTCCTTCTCAGTGCTCAATGTGGGTTGTGTGGGGTTTGAGATAATGACAGGTTTGATTGGAACATGCTAGATTGAATATGGATCTCTTAGTGTCTGACAGTGTTGGCTTCTGTTCTTCTCTGCCAAGGTCAGGATGAACAATACATGGGAAACCTGGGATTGAGTTCAGACTTGGTTATTATGCCATCTAGTTACAGTATTTACTGACTCACAAACCATCAGCTTCAACTGCTGTGCTAGGAAGGTGAGGTAAAATAAAGCGCTTCTGACTATTTCCAAGGTTAGTAAATGATAATTACCCAATAACAAGTTAACACCTCTATTATTTATACTTTTGACCCAATAATGACCACCCAAGTCCCGCAATGCAGATCTTTTTAACCCAATTACAGAAAACCACCCAAACCCATGAAGAAGAAAGGGAGGAAGGAGGACTTAGACAACACCCCAAATCCTCCATCTTGACTCACACATATTACTATATACTAAAATCTTAAATCTAAGTTTCTAGCATTCCAACATTAGTGGTTAACTAGTAATGAGCAGGGCTCTGTGGTTGCTATGGGGCTTACTTTCCTGACTCTGTATGAGAATCTAGTGCTCGTTAGTGTCCACTTTTACCTTTAGCTTTTTGTTTTAGCTTTTTGCTAGGATTAGCTAAACCTAACCTGTGTCCCCGTGTGTCTTTGCTGCCTGGCAAAGCCACTTTGTTAGTGAGGCAATGAAACAAATCCACTCTTTGCATTTCATCTGTGGTTTGGTGGTCACCCTGGTTACCTGTATATGTTGATTCACATATAGCTATACTCACCGTCATGGGAATTTCATTAATAAATTCCCATTAAATTCAGTAGAAGTTGAGTTGATGTGTCCTGGAGCCAGGTTGTGGAAAACCCCATGAGAGATGGCCTGTGTACCCAACCTGTTACAAAAGACTGATTCACAAGATTTAAATTATAAGCTTAATTTTCCAGGTATGTATAAGGAGTCAGTTATTTAAATAATACCCCAAGAAAATTAGTACAGTAAGGATTTATAATTACAGCCACCTTTTATGAATTTTAAAGGCAGAGAGACACTGACAAAATATTCACAATGTTTCTGCACTTCACTGGTTTACAAAGAATATTGCTAGTAGGCAGACCAGTGGGGCAAGGAAACACAATTACTTACAACAGCCAAGCAGGTATGCTTAGTTTTTAAGCCTGCCAACCCTGACATAAATTCCTTTAATTTTTTCTGAAATCCTCTTGAATGTCTTAATTATCCTGTGTAGTCTCATAGGATGCATTTGATAAAGAAAAACATGAACTTTTCATTTTCATCCTGGGGTCTTAAAATAGCCAATTAAGCCTGTACTAAGAGAAAAATGATATAAATCTTCTGTGCCAGATTACAATGCCCTGTATCTCATAACCATTCCATGATTCTATGATTCTATATGCTGTGCTCTCTAGCAACGTTTAAGTTTTCAAACCAAGGGGAAACTGACCCTTACAGGAGTACAGGGCATACAAAAATGCCTGGGATAACTGACTTCCCTATCAGCAGTTTGCTATCAGCTTTTGCAAGCTATGTTTAAGATGTGCTTGTCAATAAAATGATGTAATTTCAAAAATTTAGAGAGGAGAAGATAACATGATATATAAGAGAAACACTGTAGCTGGTTAACCTGAGGGGTGTGTGGATAGTTTGTCGACTGAAAAACATGCCAGCCTTTGTAACCACAATTCTTTTGAGATGCAGCACAAGCCAAGGTTATATGGTTAGATCTATTTTCTTCCAAAGTGCTTATAGCAAGAAGACAAAAGCAACAACAGACCCCAAAGGAAATCATGCCTCTTATGATTATCTTACCTAATTCTGGCAATCAGATAAACCTCTGGGTGGGACAAGATATGGGTTTTTGTTTGTTTATTTAGTGCTCTAAGTCATATCAGTTAGTCATTGTTAATTTACATCAAGACCTAACTGATAAAGAAGAAGTTTCATTGTGACAATGCTTCATTAAAAATTGTCCAGTTTTGTTGCTAAAATGGTGATTTCATTGTTCTGGTCAAACACACTCTGAAGCTTCCAGTTTCTCCATCTGACCTAAAGTGAAACATGACCTGATTATCTTCAATAGCCAGCATGTAGATGGCAAAAATGCAATCAGCCTCAGGGATAAAAACATGATCATAGAAATTAAACTTTTCTATTCTATAACAATAACTGTGAGATGGCTCTATTAAAATCTGGGGTTTGTTTTTGATTTTTTTAAATTTTATCATGATTTGTGGAGTATACATTTATGAATTCTAGTAATGTCAATAATTTCAGAGGTGAGAAGAAAGGATACTGAAAGGAAGCAATAAATTGCAAGGAATTAGTGAAGAAAACAGCAGAAAATAAAGATGAAGAAGAATGGGTGGTGGGGAGAGAAGGTACTGCATATGGGTTTTAGGTAAAGTGAGATTGGTCATGCCTGTGCAATGGCAGAAAAAAGTGACTTATGGGTTAGTAGTAAGATAAATCTGTGATACTACCAGAATCAGGAAATGAAAAATGTGTGAAATTTAAATGAGAAGTGGTGGGATGTCTGGTCTTCTCTGAGTCAGAAGATCCATCATGTAGTACAGCCAGAGTCTGGTCAAGCATTCTCTCCACAGGAGTGTCTGGGTGGTTGAGAGTAGTAACTGGGAGGAATTTGAGTGTCAGGAAATGAATTTTAAGGGAAGAACAAGATCTTAATTTGATTGATTTGGTTGCCTAGACCTATCTCTTTCTCCATTCTGTGGAACTAGAAAGTGTTCTCCCTGGACAGAGGTAATTTATAAAACAACACTTTGTGTCCCTTCCTACTGTGCGTAAATCAAAACAAATTTAAAATAAGAATGATACGGTGGGAAAATGGATCTGAGTTAAAGCTAGAAGAATGTGTGTTTGCAGGAGTATAATCATAGATATATAATATATTGGCTAGAAATTTGGAAATATTGGTTGTAGTTGCAGAACAAAGTTGCACTGATCTGACGGTTCTGTAGCTCTGGAATATCCTTGGAGTTAAGAAGTTCACAGAGATTTTTGTGTGATAAAAGCAATAAACTGAGCATCCTTCACAACAACTTTTCCAACTTAGTTGATCAATGTAATGCAGAAGTACCAGTGAGTCCTCTCTGTATTTTTTCAGTAAGCCAGAATTCAAGCAGGTTCCTCCAAACAAAATGAATATTTAATAATAAAAATATGTTTTTGTTCAAAGTTCAAGCAAGAAAATATCACATTGTTAAGGGGTTTTATCAATTGTTTGGGTCAGGGAACAAACTGATTACTTAAGGGCTTTCTTTATATTTTCTTTAAAACACATGTTGCCATTTCTAAAAACAGCAGAAGAAACAGCTGGTTTGATTTTAAAAAAAAGCAAAGAAGCTTTCTGTGTAGATTTTCTCTTCTTTTACTTCTTTTTATACTATATATAGTTCCTTCAAGAGCCTGAAATCAGCATTATTACATATCTGCAAACTGGAGACAGAATCCCAGCTTAATTTACAGAATCACAGAATTGTAAAGAGTGGAAGAGATTTTTGAGGGCATCTTGTCCAACAGTCAACTTAGTTCTACCATAATCACTCAAACCACCTGCCCAAGTGCCACATCCAGACACCTCTTGAATGGTTCCAGAGATGTTGACTCCACCACTTCCCTGTGCAACTTGATTCCAATGCCTGACCACTCCTACACTGAAGAAAAAGGAGAAGGGACTGACAGCTCTTAAAGAGCCATGGAATGTGTTACTTGTACCAGTGGGAATATACATGGACATAGCAGATATTTGTGTAATCCAGTATTGGAAACTTTGCTCAGTTCAGGGGAATACATTTGCACACCCTTTAAAATTCAGAAATGTAGCAAGCCGCTATAACATACATAAATTAAATGGATTCTTCATATTCATAGGCTCACTGCACAATGTTGGATTGTTTAGTTTTCATGGTTTATTTTGTTACTTTTAATGACTCTATTAATCATACCTTCTCATTTTCTTTCACTGCCAGGATTTGACAAGGATTTTCTTTCACCTTGAAAAAGTGCCTGTTCTGAGGAGTTTCCTCTCAGCACTCCTGTACACTCAGCACACCCTGCTGAGTGAAGGCAGCTTGTCTTCTGCACTGCACTTCTCTCTGAAAGATGATTTTAGAACTGCGGGTTTGATCTCTCTCTTGGTAGTGAAAGATCATAAACAAATATGTCTTTCAAATTGTTTTTCCACTTGAAGCCTTTGTGATTCCATCAAAGAGGAAACTGAGCTAACTCAATAAGCAATGGACCGTAAGGCAGTAAACTGATACGTTGTTAATTTTTATTGCTGAAGTTTCTTCCTCTGACTCTGGTTCAAAATGCTATTCATATTTAATTATTATGATGATGATTTTTTTATGTTTGCAATGGCAAATCCTTCTGATATTCTACTTAATATTTTCTGTTGAGATGTGTTGGCTGCAGCAAGCAACGAGGCAGGGAGTGTAGTAATGTCTCTATTGGAATGAATGGAGACCAAACAAGTTACAAATGGAGCTGCAAGTCGTTGGCCAGGGCTAACAGAGCACCTGGCTGTCTGCTCTAGGCACATGCTCTGGAAAAGCTTTGCAAGAACAGATTTATATGCCTAATGAAGAAGGATTCAAGGGTATGAAAGCAGTAAGAAATCTTTTTTGTGGTAGGTGCTCAATAGCCAGCTAAACAAAAATGTAAGCTTTGTCGATTTCTTGTGTCCCATAGCATTTTTGTGTGTTGTAATTGTGGACTGAGAGCCCACTGAGGGGGCCTTAGAGATTGAGCTCTGGAGGCAAAGCTGCTCATTAGGTGGCAGAGGTGGCTGATCTGGTTCAAGCTGCAGGGATAATTTCTCTTTGCTTATTCAGGTGCTTCTGCACTTTGTTTAATAGCACACTGTAATTGTGATGTCTGTTTTCCCTCCAAGCCCTTATTTCTCATGCTTTTTGATTACCTAGCTGAATGAGACCCTAGTCTTGACTAGGCCCTGCCATGAGCCATCTGGCCAAAATAAAATCCTGTTTAAAGGTTATCGAGGTACTGATTTTGCAGACTCCATTCACAATGTGGTTTGTTAAATAGCTCTGAATACAAAAACACAATCTGCTTCACCAGATTGGGTTTTTGGTCCTTCAGGTCTCTTACTCTACTTCCAGCCGTCACTTTGTCTAATGCTTCAGCAGAGGGGAGACAATAGACATAACATATCTCACCAAAAGCATGAGGGTTTCTATAAAGGGGAAAATTCTGTTTTTAATCCTATTGTTGTTGTCATCAACTCCTGCCCATTATACACATTTTTCCTATCAGGAAAATATTTTCTTTTCCTTAAAATGATCCCATCCTTTCAAAGTCCAATGCAAGATAGTTTAATCCTTGCAGAAAAAAAAATTCACTGACCACCAGAGGAATCTTCTCTGTTCCTTCAAAATTACTTATATACAGTGTTCTGCTTCCTATAGATAATGTGTATTTGAGGTTAACACAGATATTGTGGAAATCTAACCGTCCTTTGAGGGTTCTGTTGTAAATCAGAGGGAACTCAGTTTATCCCGAAGGTTAGCTCAGATTGATTTAGTCCCTTTTACTCTGATATGGTCCCTGACTTGCAGACTTTTTTGTAAATTGGATAATATTCCTCAATGAAATTAATATATGAAGTAAAAATAGGCACATTTATGCTGCATTTTCTTGTGACTGTGGAAGATTATTTTCAAATTTATTCATCCAGATAGTCAACATAACACTTTTTTAGGATTTGCAGTCCATGAATTTCCTACTTGGACTACCACAAAAGACAGATCTAATGAGGGATAAAGAGAGATTTAAAATTTGAGTGCTACAATGGTCATTGCAGTCCCATAGCTAGACCTTTAAACACCTTGGTCAGTCACTGCCTGACACTCAGAGCATTTATGGGCTCTGGCTGCATCTTGCCAGCACTGTTCCCTGGCAACCTAAGTTTGTACCCTGGTCCCTGGTGCCTCTATGTTGGAGTTCACTAACAGTGTGTCCACTTTCCTGTATTGTTGGTGCGATAATCTGCTTGTTGCAGTGTGGCTTTTCAGCCTAAGGAAGGAGTAAGTGGAGTTTTCCTTCCCGCATCCCATAGCCTTGCACTTTGAGAAGCTGTGTGGGATGCATGACATAGATAAAATGCTATTGAGCACCTATCACAGAAAACATTTCCTACTGCTTTCATACTCTTGCATCCTTCTTCATTGGGCACCTAAGGATCCTTAGAAAAGTAAGCCCTTTTTATCACCCAAACTGTGTCTGGCTGGTAATTTTAGGACCAGCAAAAAAGGCATCACTTCATTCAAACCATCAAATGTGTGATTGGCAACAGCATGGTCATAACACCTCAGTTTCGAGATAAGTAGCTTCTGTTATTCATTGAATTCAGCACAGTGTTTTGCCAAATTCCTGATGGAAAATCTCCAAGGCTGGGTTGATTTTTTTGGAGCAAACACTGTGATTCTGATGTTCTAATATCTTCCTCACTGTATAGTTTTACAAACGCTGGAATAGATCGATTAAAATAATAATAATAACAATATATATATATATATAAACCTGCAGTTCAAATGAGAAAAATGAAAAATTGTTTCTGCAGTGTTTATGATTTCACTTTTATTTGCCAGGTGTACAGATGCAATAAAATTATTGCTTAAAATTTAAAATGTACTTCTCATACTTTATGACAGTTTATTGAACTCGTATATTAAGAATGCTTCTTCAGAAAGTATTTAAAATTGCATTTAACAAGTTTAATAGATACTTGTTTTCTGCTAAAATAGCTGTTTTTTATAAAGGTTGTGTACATGTGCTGGTTTGCTCTCCCAGTCAGTTTATGATTAGAAGTGTGCAAAGATGAAGCATTAATATCAGTTTAAATGTTCTTGGCAGTGAGAATCTAGGTATTTTTATTCTATTATGATGATAAAGCTGTGAAAATATTAAAAAAATACAGTGAACTTTCAAATCAAGAACTATTGAAATAATACCATAAAAGCTGAAATTCAGGTGAAACAGTGTTCATAGTTACCAGATGTTTCTATTCACTTCTGCTGCTCAGAGAATGGAGCCCACTTGTAAAAGATGGAGGATGTCAGCTTAATTTGTGTAGCTGTGAGGAATAAAGGCTCACCCATTACCAATTTTGTTCTGACGACCTTAAAAAGAGATGCTTCAGTATTCCATTACCATTTATTTCCCTGAACCACCTAAATGCAAAAGTTTTAAGTTTTTCTAACATATTTTAAAATGATAAATATGAATGAAGACAGTGCAATAAAAAAGATAAATAAAATCAGGACCTATTCTGTGTCTGACAGGATGAGCTGAATAGCTCCTTGTTTTCGGTACTTTACTAGCTGTAACCATTGTTCAGCTTTTGTGCAGGAGACAGGATGTAATTCAAAAGCTTTACCTTCAAGACTTAGTGAAAATTGACTTCAGAAGCAGTGAAAACATCATAAAACCACATGAATAAGTCTACACATACATGCTGAACCCAGTGATCTGCCAATTTACATGGAATTCAGGCTATCCTCTCTCCCACAGAGAGGTAGATTTTGTCTATGTCCATTTTCAAAGACAAAGAAATACCATAATTATCTGTCAAGGGAATACTCTCTTTGAAAAATATTCTATTTGAGTATTTTAACGCTCTCTGCAAGACTGAATCCATTTTTTCCCCCCAATGCTTCCACTATGGTGCAGTTTTTCTGTCTCTTCCCATGTTTCTTTGCTGCCCACATGACTTGGAAAGAAGAGGGGTTTCCAAAATAACCCATACTCTCTGCTCCAGCAGCAAAAGGGGTGTTGTCCTCCTGTGATGCCCCTGGGTGCTGCTCAGTAAATGAGGGAGTTGCTCAGATTTTATGAAATAATGCTTCAGCAGCTGAGACTTAGAAAGGGTAGCTTAAGTTCAGACAATACTGTCTATATACCTTGCCATCCAAGCAGGTAAGAGCACACATCTTTAGAAA
The DNA here is from genome assembly GCA_013397195.1 of Hylia prasina. NCBI lineage: Eukaryota > Metazoa > Chordata > Aves > Passeriformes > Sylviidae > Hylia > Hylia prasina. Next base: position 730,620 of record VYXD01010592.1, on the reverse strand, counting down.
AATTAGCTGCTGTTTGTTTTCAGTAAGCGTGTTCTGTTCAACTAAAAAAACAAAGTATCCAATTTTCTCAAAGGTTGGAAAAGTTCAAACCACAAAATGCTTTTGCCCTTGAACATAAAGGTACCTAATAATTTCAGGGTACTCTCAGCACTCAGGCAAAAGAACATTTTGAGATCATACAAACAAAACAAGTGTGGTAATGATAGGTGGTGTAAAATGAGTTATTTTGTGTCTCTAGAGTTATAAACATTAATGGCTTAATATATATTCTCTCTCCAGACACTAAAATTAATCCTCTCAGCAGAAGCAATATAAATTTAGACTATATTTTCCAGATGATTTTGCTTACTTCTGATCTCCTTTAGAACATAATGTGCTGTAGCTCTAAGAAAATGAATGCTTACAAGGGTAGATATTTATATGAGTCAGCAAAGCTGGCATAAAGTTGATGACACCTTGTATGCCCAATGGAGCTGACATTCACTGCTTAATGAAAAAAATAAAATTCTGATCTTCAGGCTGATTATAATGCTATAGATTGATGTGCCAATGAGCCTATTTGAAAACATTATCTTGTGCTTGCATAGCAATTTATGTAACTCAGATTGCAATAAAGAACAAATATGAACATTACCCGTTTATGACACAAGTCAAGAATAACCCAACTGAAGTCAAAATACTCCTATTCCAGCTAGTATTAGCTGATCTGCTTTAGTCTTTGCTAGGTCTCAGGCAGCAGTTCCCTCATGCTGAACTTGGAAGCAATTTCTACCATGAATCTGCAAGGAATGCTTCCATTGTTCCCATCATTTTACTTCATTGTTGGGAAAAATGAAAGAATGGAGATGGAAGCAAGTTTTGATATAGAAGAATAAAAAATGTTTAAGTTAGGGATTGCTGAGTTAGTTGTTACTGGACAAAAGTTAAGATGATTTGGAAAGAAACTTTATGGCTCAGAACAAAGGATAAGTCATCTACAAACAAAAACGTGCTTTTACCAAGTAAAGAGAAAAACCATAGGCAAACAAAAACATGTTTTTACCACGTAGGAAAAAAGTCTATGAATTTTCCACTGCAAGAAAACAGAAAAACAACTTTAAGCTTAAAATGTAACATACTAACTTGGTGTGATTGGATAGTACTAACCATATTATGGTAATGTTAGTAGTTGCAATATGCTATAGGTAAATGTAAAAGTATTGATTGGTTATTATGAATTAAGATGCTCAGTAAAGAAAGTATATAATGCATTGTAACCAGAACTAAATGGCTTCAGGCCTGCCTGTAGCTGTGGCTGGCAGCTTGGGCTTGGCTCTGTCGCCCACAACCCAGCACTGCTGTAACATCATCCATGCAATAAACAGCATTTTGGAAAGAGCTGCCTGTTGCCTCCCGTCTCTCTCATCCTTCATCTTGAGAATTTTCAGTTATGACATAGCAATCACAGTCTGTGACTTCATACCATGCATGTGTATTGCACCCCTGCATTATTTTGCTTTTCTTTCACCCTAGAATTAACAGAACCTGAAGGAGAAATTAAAGCATAGTAACAAACAAGGAAAAAAAAAATCTCCTCATTGCAGAGCTATATTGTTAGATGCATTCCTTTCATAGTTGTCAGTGGGATTTCAGCATTTCACTTGTGGTGCAGATATTGAGACATGAAAGTTTGAAATTAAAGGTATTTATCAAATCAGGCCATTATTTTAGCAATGAGCGTAATTAAAGAATAGCTCTGGAAACTGCTGTGTTCTGAGTAACCCTCTCAGCATGGTAAAGAGTGAAAATGAGTGCAAAATGTTTCTAAGGTAAAAGCAGCAGTAATCAGCAAGTGTGATGGGAGGAATGAAAAAACTACCACAGACTCAGGGATAGGAAGATGGATGATATCTAAGCAAAACTGCAGAGTGCTGTGTATTGGGATGACCAATATAGTGTTAGCAACAAACACTTGTTCTCTTCATTCAGTAGATTTTTTCAGGGTAAAAGTCAAACTTAGTAATGTCATATTTAGCAAAACAAGCTAAGAAATCCCATCAAGATAGAAAATTCATGTGATTGCTTTTAGCAGATGTATTTAATCTAGAAACATCTAGAATAACAAATGTTTTCTGATTTTCAAGATAATTGTATTTTTAGATTACCAAGTAGACAATCTTCTTTTGGTTTACATCAATATTCAAACAGTCCTCTAATGGTTTACTGAAACTTGTACAGTCTCTTAGTTGCTTTTTGGGGAGAGACTAGGTCAGATTTCACACTGGATAAGAAGCCATGAGAAAACAGTGATGATGAGGGCTGTGCTCCCACTTAGATGAGGCTGTCCTGCCAGGCAGCTTGTGTGACAGGGAATTTTTGAGATTTCCTGAGACATTGTAAAAAAAGTAGTGGAACTGTGAACTCTCTCATAACTGAAAGTGCATATTTAGCTAAATGCTATAAGGAAGTTCAGTTTGGCTCAACTGAAAACTATTGTATTCAGCTTGCCAAGGGAAAAAAAATCTGGTTTTGGGCAAAAAATTAATCCTCAAGTAGTAGGCTATGATGTTTCTGGCTTTTTTCTTAAGAAAAATTGTTTCAGAGTTGCTGTTTTTCTGCTGTCAACAGCTCAAAATGCAACATTTATTAAAAATGCAAGACAGTTCATAATCAAAGGCATAATCTTATCTGGACTTGATAATTTCCTCTAGCTGTGACAGTCTATGGCAAAAGCTAGAGCCAGAATGTGGATAAAGATAATTTAGTTTATTTCTAGCTCATGCAGCCAGTAAGATTTAAAAATTTAGACACACCAATGTTTTCTCAGATCTTCAAAGGAATGAAGAGAGAGGATGCAAGAGTAATTGGAGTTTTGGCATAAAAGCAGGTGTTGGAAACAACGAAGTTGATGATAGACTATTTTAAAAGGCAAAAGCAGTTAAATTTCAAACCTTGTAAAGTGCAGATAGTAGGTTGCTCCTGCTGTTATTGTGCAAGGGTAACAGAACGTGGCTTTTGTCCTCACGTTTCCTGCAAAGACCAGTGACCTTTTGAATCCTCAGCCTCTTTCTGTGTTGCTAAATAAAAGAGAGATAGGATGTTACTTCAAGCAATGGTCTGCCTGCCATTCAGACTGGTTATGCTCCATGCATCCACCCCTATAATTTTGTTCTGTGATGGCTGGCCCTTTCTGAGATGTTTTTTGGGTATGGCTCAGAAGACAGAGGACACCATACCCAACATCAGTATTGGGTTAACTATTAAATTTCAGTGTTTTGTGTTCCCTGCCAAAGTCATCTTTTACTTTGCTTGTCTTTGCTTGAAAGAGAAGAAAATCTGAAATAAATACTTCTACAATCAAGTTTTGAAAAATAATCTAGAAAATAATGATCCATCCCCTTTATCGTCCTCAAATATGATAGCCATATCATATTTGAGGACAATAACCACAGATAACCTTATCTTTCAGATTTCATATTTCAAATGTGAATATATATGTCAGGTCTTTACCATTTAACAAGTTCTAAAAAACCTGCTATTTAAGCTGGGTAGCTTCCACAACATACATAGGTACAAGCTTGTAAGTCTGTAAGATCACAATAAACATCTTACTCCCATCAACAAAACCCAATTTACTTAGCTTTAGTTTAAACCTGGCCTAAAATGCAAATGGTGTTTATCTCCTTCAAGGGGCAGAGAAACCAGCTTTTTCTAGTCAGATGCACAGCTTTGAAAGACATACAGTACATGGCTAGTCTGTCAAAAGTACAGAGAATTTTAAGAAGTTTGGCATTATCATAACTGTATTAAGCAGTGCTTGGTTTAATCGTGTCATGTTCTTTGACATTCTGCTTGGCATGTGTATGCTGCCTGTCAATCAGAGAGTCAGCATGTCAGGAGGGAACTTCACTGCAGGAATGGTACTGCTGGGAGAATTCAGATGAGCTTAAGGAAAAGGAGGAAGGAATGCTTACCAGCTGTGAGGGGAGTTCTTGAGGTGAATCTCAATCTCATTAGGTGGATGGTTAAAATCATGAATAGTGATGGCATAGCAGAGAAAAAGGCTCTGATGTATTACAATATTTTTTGCACTGGAAATATTTTTGTTTTAAAAGTTCTCTACAGTTTTTCACTGGTGAGAAGCTTAGTGAAATGAGCGGGCAGCTATGCGCAACAATATCTTTCTAAAATAAAAAAAGTAGTCCCTGAATAATGACAAGGATGCATATATATCTATGTAATATATACTGAACATGGGGAAGTCCAAAACAGGATGAATTCAGCTAAATTCCTCTTGTGAATAACTTGTGACAAATTTGTCCTGTGCCATGACTAGGCTGTGTATCTACAACAGCCTAATGGCTCCAGTCAAAACTTGCCTGTCTGCCTTCTTGCCTCTTTGAAATTCTCCCAGCCTTGTTGGCTGCTACTATCACTGTATACATACCAGTAAATCAAGTGGTGACAGGGAATGTTCCTGTGGCCTGGAAGCTGACCAACTACACTGGTGACATGTAATGACGATCCATGGGGTGGTTTTGCCCTTGTCAGCCATCTATCAGCCCATACTAAGGCCTTGTTCAGGTGTTAGCAAAAAGAAGAGACCTAACAAGCAATCCTGATACACCTCTCCTGTTTGGGAGGCGAGAGTAATTTAGTTGTATGGACATGGACTGGTTCATGGCATTCAGTTTCAGTGTCATAGAGTGGTACTGCCATATTAAATTTACTTTTCTGTGGATAACAAGTTTTTCTATACTACTGCTAAGCTGCTGCTCCTTCAATTTCTTCTCCTCAGCTTTGAAGATCAGTGTGACTCTTGTTCACATTCAGAGCAACAGAGAAGAGAAACACAAGGTACAGGCCACATGTGATAGTTATCTATATTGCAAGTGATGGTATTTTCTGCTGCAAAGTTTCTCTCAATCTGGAAGATAAGAAGCACTTAAAATGTACTCAAGATTGTAATGGACCTCTAACTTCACAGTGATCACAGCAACAGGGAGATCTCTCTGTCCTGATGTAAATGGTTACTGTAAGTTACTTCTTCTCCAGGGCACTGAAAAGGAGAGATAGAGTGTGACTGTAAAATATATACAGTGTTATTTTCAAGGTTAATGCTAGATGCAAGTCCAAATTCTGACACATTTTATCCAGTAATAGAAAAAATATGATTTCTCTCCAAAGTGATACTAAAGATGGGTGGTAAACTCCTTGATGGAAACTTATTTGTGGAAAGAAAAACAAAAAAAGCTCTGGCAAGTTGAAAAGCTCTGTGGAAGACACTAGAATACCAGATTTTTGGCTTGAGAAAATTCTAACAAACAAATATACATGCAGTGTTGTAATGTTCTCTCTTCACTCTTAATGGAATTAATGTTTTTGATTTACTTAATTTTTTTAACTTCTTTTGATGTTTTGTTATTATGCACTTAAACATGGTAATTTAAACCAGACAGATTGAAATCTCTAAATCCTCCAAATAAGTATGGCATTAGCAAACTCCAAAGAAAGACTGAAAGAAAGATTTGTCTCCTAGTTCTTTCATTTCCCTCATCTTATAAAGATTAGGAACAGTGAAACTTTGCTGGTGAAAAATATTGTTTTTATTTCTCTCAGGACCCAAGAAATACCGCAAAGACTATCCCTGTTCCATTTGAAATCCAGATGCAAATAGGTTTGAACTCCCACCTTGCAGCAGACTCAGCTCATTTCTTGGAAAAACTGGTTGGGTGATATATCTGGGAGCTTTCAGGAAAAGGAAGAAATTTCTTGGTAGTGAGAGACAACTGGATACAGAAGAGTTACTTCAGGAAAGTGAAAACAGAACTGAGCTGAAGAATGATTAATTTTAATCAGACTAGTGTTGCTTCAGCAAAGCATACCAAGTCTTTCCTGGTTTTGTGAAATTTAATTAAATTTGGAAGGTTAGAAAGAAAAAGTACATTTCCCAATTAAGCTTTACCTCATCAAAATTTTATTTTATGTTTTAAACACTTCTTGAGAGTACATGCTGTTAAGCACTATCTGGTCATTTTATTTCCTGGTACAGTTGCTAGTTATCAGAACTTAAACCAGAGCACCTTTATTTTAAATTCTTAGTTTGGGAATTCATACTATTCTACATATATTGCCAGTGATATGTGTCATATTGTATATTTTACATCTGTAGAATATCTAATTGAGTGTAAGTTGTGCTTGTTGTAAGGAAGACTTTCCTTTGTATCTTAACAGGAGTTGCAGCAGGGCATAATAGGACTTACAAGCACAAACATTTCAGAAAAGAAGGCTGTTGAACAACACAGCCACAAAGATAAAACACTGGCACTGCTTTTCTTCTACCTGAGAAAAATCTGTCCCAGAACTCTGTATTTACCTCTGAGTTCTTGGGTGTGGTTTTCTCAAACATCTGTTGGGTTGAAGTTGCTAAAATTGAAGAGAGAATAGGAGCATGTTTTAATGTAGTTTGAAACTTTCATGGTTTGTGGAGCTTTTTCCAGTAAGTGGATGTCTTGGGTTATGGAAGAAAAAAATTGTATTCTATTTTCATCTGCTGAAAGTAGTTGAGGAAATGTTTTGTCTTTATTTTTGCTACTCTGGGGGAAGGGGGGCGGATGCCTTTCTGATAATGGTTCAGCTATTAAAACCGTGTGGGGTATTGTTTCTTATCTCTTTCACCACCCATCCTCCCTCCAGGGGGATATTTTCTGCTAATGGGCCATTAAGGCTCACCAATGACAGGACACATTTCCATCATCCCATTGTGAGGTGCTCCACCCACTGGGTGGGGGCTCTAGGGTANAACTGTTATTGCTATATCTTTGCCTGAAAGACCCTAATTGTAAAATTATAATAATTCGAAGGGAGGGGGGTTTACATTCTTCATTCTAAGGAAACTCCAGCTTTCCCTAGTGGATACCTGTCTTCTAAACCAAGACAGTGGAATTATTTTTTTAAGCTACTGGCAGAAGTAATCATGAGAAAGGTAGACGTCATTTCAACAGAATGAGAGTAATGTGTCACCAACATGATTATGAACTTTGAGCAACTCTTGTTGCCCAAACTGCAGTAAACCTGACCAGAATTAGATGTGCTGTGGAAGCAAAGAAGGAGAAGGACTCAGACCACGATATTGAAAAGCTGTTAGTGAAGGACAGAGGCCTATTGAATCTACAGGTCTGGAGGTGGTGCAACGTGTGAAATGCAAGATGATGATTCAGGTCAATGTCACAGGATCTGTGTGGTTGGTCTTCCCAAAACGCCAGCGTATTTCCTTCTAAAATAACTTTGTTCATTCAATTTTTTGTTGTTGTTGTTGTTGGTTTTTTTTTTTTGTTGTTGTTGTTTTTGTTTTTGTTTTAGATGAAAATCATTTGAAGACAGATTTGGAAGCTTACTATCTTATGTAGAATCAAGTCTATGCTATAATATTATTCTGAGTATTATGTTGGAACAAGGAGTAACCATTCACAAACATTTGATTTGGAAAAAAGATTACAAAGGAAAGGAACTGGTGGGTTTTGCACAAGGACAACATAGCCATCTTTATCTTAAGAGAGAGATTTTGGCAGTCTTCATCCTTCATCCTAAAATCATCTTCCTAGATTGAGTTGTATAAAATTAACTTGTTTAAATTTACTCATACTCTGAGCATAACTCCTGTTAATGCTGATGAGAAATGTACTGAACTTACTGGGGATGAAGTTACTTAATTCTCCAAAGCAGCTTATATTTCTTTTTCATTGCTGTGATCATTTCCTTCCTCTACCATAATTATATTCTATGCTATATAGATCTCAGCATTTTATCTTGGAGTTATCCTTCAGAATAAAATTCTCAATAATTTCTTTCCAGATGTATTTCTGTAATCACATCAGAAAGTTTCCATTAATTTAAAACATAAGAAAAATAAAAAAATAGTTTTAATTATTTTTCAAACAATTCTATATTCTTCCCTTGACATTATTTATCTATGCAAAAATTTTGAAAAATACAATTTTGCATTGACAGCTGACTCTGTTATGGTCTCAGTTTGCTGTCATACCTAACTTTAACATTTTTAATAGCATTTCTCAGGCAGGAGTTTAACAATAAGATGTTTTAAACAAAACAGTAGTAAAACCAGGCAGTTGCAAAAGATAAACCACACATTTATGTTCACTTGAGCCTAAGATACTTAAAGTCAACCTACTACTGAGTTTCTTGTAACACAATAAAAAATTTAGCATTACACATGCCTGATTTTCTTCTTACTGTTTTTATGTCTAAGAACCTTTGAAATTTTAATCTGTTTAAAATTATACGAGAGTCCATAAAAACATTTATTTACTTTATGCTCCTTGTAACATGTAGGCAATATCTAGGCCCTTTTTCAGCACTTGGGAGTTTATGGAAAATACTGCTGTACACCAGCCCTTCTGAGAGATGCACAGCTGGGTTTGCAGAGGGCTGGTTGTGCTCCTTGTCGCTGGGAAACCTCCTGGCACTGGCTCATACTGTGAATTGCCTGGCGAGAAAAGAAAAAAAAAAAAATCCTTGGTTTCTTAAGTTAGTTGTCCTTTAGGTTACAGCGTGAAAAGAAAGTTCACATTTATCTGGCCTTGCATTTATTTCCTTGAGTGACCGTGCTACAGGCTTGGTGCAGGTGCACAGTTGTCTGCTCCTCTGAAAGCCCTTCAGGCTTAAAAATATCTTCACTGCAGCAAACCAAAGTATCCCAGAAAACTGAAATCACACCTTAGTTCAAAAATCTTTGCTTTTGAGCCTTTCTTCTCTAGAACTCTAAATGGGTAGAGAAGATAGCAGATTTCTACAGAGGAATTTTTTGCAGGAACTCTCTGGGAGGGTCTTGGCTGTTTCGTAGCTGCAGAGGCAACAACATGGAGCCTCTTGTGCTCCAACTCCTCCATGCATAGAAAATATCACAGAAAAAATTATTTCATGCCAGGTAAGGCTTAGCCATCTTGCTTTTCTTCCTTGCTGTTCACCCTGTAACACTGGTAACCTTTGTGACTTCTACCGCACTTTAAAATGTCTGCCATTTTTACCTGGAAATGTACCTCATGGTATCCTGTGACATGGAAGAAATCAAATTTCTACTAAAGAACCTTGAAATTGGAAAAAAGAAAAAAAAGAAAGAAGACAAAACTTTGCATACGTTTAGCTTTTTGAGGTAGACAAACATGCAAAGATGGCAGTTCCATAGGTTAATAATCCAGTGCAGAAGTTAACTGAGGCTCAATATGTGGTCTTAAGACCCAGGGGTTATTAAGACAATCAATGAAACTTTTAGAATTAATTTTTTCTCTCTTAAAGATCACTTGCAAGATATTGAAATAACAGGACTACTACAACAGTATGCAAAAAGGGTTTACAAAATCTGCTGTGCTGCCAGAGAATGTTTTCTCAATGACTTCCTCAGCCTGAACCAGCATCCTGGATGCTGTGGGAAGATACAGCAGGACACAAAAAGCCTGGCGAGAGCCTTAGTTCCTAATAAATTTTTGATAAATAAACCTAGGTACAGTCTGAGTAGCAAAGCAATGACTCAGGATCATTTCTAGACTCTTGGGACTGACTGCAGCATCCCAGACAACCTGTGGATGTGGGAGTCCCTACAGCAGATTTCAGCTTGTTGGCAGCAGGCAGAGGGTAGCTGGACTGACAAAGGCATCCCAAATGGAAAGGCAGCCCACTTGTCAGAGTAACACATGCACTGCCAATAGGGAAGATATTTTATAGCTAGAGGTGGACCTAGCTGTTCCAGAGAAGGTTGTTCCTGCAGAGGTGGGATTACTGAACTATCCACAAGTATTGCTACTACGTTCACTCTGTAATCATCAGGCCAAGAGGAAAAGCTGTGTAGAGATCTCTGCTGCATAAATCATCTCTGCTTGTTTGTTCCCTTTCTACATAAATCCAGCAAGGACTCTTTTTCCCCCCTTTCTTTAAATGCTGGTACTTTTCAATCTTATGGGACCCTAATTTTGCCTCAAGTCACTGAAAGCTGCAATAATGTAAATGCAGATGTTTTTAGCAGTATTTCTATTCACCAGAGACTAAAAAATATCTGTAAACCCACATAACGTATTGTTTTAAATCAGAATTATGCTAGAGGACTCCAATTTTGTCTAAAGCCTCTAGAAAGCATGGAATTTTGTATTTTCTTATATTTACTAGTCTAATGGGATTCCTTGAGTGTTTTGAAGTCAAATTGGTCTGGGATGATTTCTTAAGTAAACACAGACTTTACCTCAGGATTGAAATTAGTTTTTTGGAAACTATAATACTAGAACTATGGTATTGACACTGACAATTAAGATGAGACATCCTTTCCACAGAAATTTAATGAAAAGAATTGCTGTCATGTATTTCAAAATTACAGTATGATCATTCCTTTTCATTCTTTATAACCATCACATGGCATATTTTTCCAGAGGTGCTACCTAATTATGTTGTAATTAAATGTGATTCATCAAATAGAACTGAAGACAAAACTGGCAATCAGTGAGTCTTTTTCATTCACAGAATCTGTAAAATAGGTGTATCTTGTAATTAGTTTACAGATATTTACTTTTGAACAAATAAATCAAAATTATAATAATTTTCTTCTCATCATCTGGTAGAATATTTTAGCATATATATGCAGCACATAACAATGGCTTTCATGGGTGGGACTACCAGAAATTATCAGCGTAGCCACAATAATGACAATTATTCAGAGTTATTAATTATTAGTTAATAATTCTGAAAAAAAAAAATTCATTATAATTATTCATTATAATTCAATTCTTCTCTTACTGAAGATAGTGACTATAACCACGTTTTAAGTCTAGAGGCAGTAGAAGAAGCTTACTTCCATTTGTGCACACTAACTATAGCTGAAACATCATAGAATAATAGAATGTTTTGGGTTAGAAGGGACTTTAAAGATTATCCAGTTCCAACCCCCCTCCTGTGGGCAGGGAACCTTTCACTAGGCCAAGAACTCCATCCAGCCTGGCCTTGAAGGTTACAGCTGCAATCAAATTTTATAATTTTATTTTTTAAATATTGTTGAGTTTACTTTCCTATGCAAAGTTAATACTTTTGGCAAACCACATACTGCCTGGCTCAGGGTATTGATTAAAGGAGCACCTTCTTGGGAGTATTTATGGGCTTCATTTGTCTTTCTGCTAGAAGGATTTGGCCGTGCTTTAATTTCACTGGCTGTGATTATGCAGGTTTTGAGTAACTGAGAGAAATGGGTTAGTTCGTTCCCTGGGCTGCTCAGTTGCAAAACTCTGAGGAGATTTAATATCTGTGTGCTGCATAGGCCAAGCTCTAGTTTCAGCCCAGTGCTCTGCTCACACACAGAAGGAAGAGGCTCTCTGTCACTGCTCTTTTGGGGATGTCCCTAACACTTGGGAGTCTGCCACGCACAAACACAGAACTGGTGGGCTGTGGGTCTATCTGCTCTTCCTATAGGGACCAAAAAAAAGCAGGATCTGGTAGCAGAATAACCCTTGGAATTAGGGCACTTGTGGAAATAGCTATCACATTTCTCTCCCCAAGACAAGAACAGACTGAGTGTCAGAGGGGTAAGTGGCCCCTGGGCCCTCCCATCCTCATGCCTGACACCAACTGAAGGCAAGAGAGCCGACTCAGAGAGAAGAAAAAAAAATAACTTAGATTTTTTTTTTTTGATTGCTGCAAGTATATTTAGACTAATCAAGCTTAAAGCAGGTAATGAGGAGCCATCCTATTTGTTTACTGCTTTCTGCTAGAAAATAAATTTGTTTTCTTTCTAAATACAGACCCAAGCCAATCCTATTTCCATCACTCTCTGTGCTTCTCTGTGTTTATCCATCCACACAATCCATTTGAAGATTCAACCACCTATAGGACTCTACTTATCTTCCCAGACTTTGCAAAGGCTGACTGGAGAAAAAAAAAGCATCTTAAGTAAGCACTGTTTAGGGTTTCCTCCTTTTTTTCCCTCTTCATTTGTTTAAAGAGCATTTGGCTGGAATCTAACTTTTGTAGTTTTTCAGCTATTTCTGCTCTTTCAGTAGCAACAAATCATTCATTTTGGTAACAAATTATTTCCAAGACAACCTGTTATGATGTGACAGAAAATAACTGCTTAAGAGAGGATGAAAGAGAAGGAGCAGATGATATCTCACAACCCCACAACAACCGTGTTGTCATGAAAGGAATGCCTATTAATAGCAATAAAGATGAAGGAAAACAGGTACCATTTACAATTTTAAAAAGATGGTTGCTAAGCTGAAGATTTTTCCTAAGGACTTTGAGCTTCTTTTTGATAGCCACTATCAGTTCTGAAAAATGCCTGGCAATAGGCACTGAAGCAGGAGATACACCATAGACAGACAGGAACACTCTTGAAGCTTAATCACACGCAAATTAGAGATTAAGAGATTACAACTGACTTCACTGCAGGTGAGGAATAAGTGTAACACCTTCATATATCTTCCGTTTTAATTCCATATTAATCTTAGTGTGAATCATTCAGAATTGGGAAGATAAACCAAAGAAGCCTCAACTTCACTGCTGCTGAGATCCACAGAACCATTTACAAAGTTAGATGTTACATACACATCTGTGTATGCTGGAGGAGTTTAAAATATATTTCCAAAGGTGACTTGCAGAGTAGGAGGTTGTGGTAGCTCTAGAAGAGCTTGCAGGATTTGGGGGGCCATGTCTGAAGTGGGATGTACCATGAATCCAGCTGCCCAGGTCATGATGGCCTGAAACTCAGATGTCCTTGCTCTGTCTGGGACTGGATGATCATACCCTCAACGCACAATCTTTAGTAATGACCTGTGCCTTCCTGATATCTATTCTGAAATCTGTTTAGGGACGGAAAAAAAATGTGCATTTGCAAGGTATTGACTTCCTTTACTTTAGGATTAACACACACAGAAAACATCTGATGATTACCAGTACAAGAATAGACTCCAAGTGTGCATGTGGATTGTCCTTTAAAATATTATCTCTGTCATGGATTCACAAGGAGACAGACCTGTAACCAGAAAGAACCATGATAATAAATGATCTACTGTACAATTTTGAAAAAAATGCTTCTTTTCTTTGAGCCCTCTCTGCTCTGATCTGTGACATCATGGTAATCAGAGTCTAAATTCAATTTTATATTTCCAAGGAAACAGCTGCACCTAGGCTAGAGAAGGCCACAAAGATGATCAGAAGGCTCTAGCACCTCTACTTTGAGGAAAGGCTATGAGAGTTGGGATTGTTCAGCCTTGGGAAGAGAAGGGTTCAGAGTGACCTTCTAGCAACCTTCCAGCACCTAAGGAGAGCCAAAAAGAAGTCTAGAGAGGGTCTTTTCCCAAGGGCATGTAGTGATAGGACAAAGGGAGTGGGTTCCAACTCAAACAGGGTAGATTTAAGTTAGATATTAGGAAGAAATTCTTTATTGGGAGTGTGGTGGGACACTGGAACAGGTTGCCCAGAGAAGTTGTGGATGCCCCATTCCTGGAAGTGTTCAAGGCCAACTTGAATGGGGTTTTGAGCAACCTTCTCTGGTTGAAGGTGTCCCTGCTCATGGCAAGGGGACTGGAACTAGGTGATCTTTAAGGTTCCTTCCAACACAAAACATTTTATTATTCTCTGATTCATATATAGTGAAATGGATTTCTTTCATTTTCTCTTTCTGTGAATGTAAAATAATTAGTGGGACGTATGTACCTACTAATTGTACTATGACATTAATACTTGGTGCCTAGCTCAAAGTCATCCTACTTTGAAATTTTGAGTACAATGACTTTGGCAAGGGCTATAATGTTATAGAGACAAACAAACAGCAGACAGCTTTGGCCTGGATACATACTTTTTGTGGAACTTTGGCCAAATTATTCAACACTCTCCTTACTATGCCCTACCATGATTTCAATTTATAAAATGGGTTCAGATATTGTTTCTTTCTTGTATGAGGATGAAAAACACTTTTATGACATAATAGAACATATGGGCTAGATTCTTAGCTCAGGCTAATAAGGCATGTGTCATTGTTGATTTGTGCTGAGCATCTTTTTCCTGAGGTAGAAAATGTTTATCCATAAAAATACTTTCTTCATCACTGCTACATGTATTCAAGGATTTTTCTACTCCAGTTTGCTCTTCCTTTTAAACCAAGTTCATTTTTTTAAATTTTATAAATTATTTTCTGCTAGTTCCAGAAATACAAAATTTCTGAATTCAGAAAAAACCGTATTCTCATAAGTAATTACAAAGAAGGTTAATTTAGTCCAACTGATCATCATTTAGTGGCCAAAAGGAAAGGGTGTTATTTATACAGTAGCATTTCACACATGCTTATAAGTAAATTGTTTTTAGAATATATGACTAGAACTGGCAGCTGCGTGATCACAAATAAGAGAATTGTAATTATTCTGTCTTTTATACAAAAATGAATGCAATGAAGGGATTATGTACATGTTTTTTCATAGCAAGAATAACCAATAAATTACCAGCCACAGGAATCTCTCAGCTGGATGCAGGAAGCAGTACTGCGTTTTTGAAAACAATTCACCTGTATGCCAACTGCCAGTCTGACATTGAGGGAAACGAAAAGCATGTCCCTCAAAAACTTTATTCCCTTGAATGAAATTCTGGGTAAAAGTGTTGTGTGAGACCTGTAGTAGTAGGGAAGAAAGATAACCCCCTAATATAAACTACTCACAGGCATTATTTACAACCAGAAGCTACTCTAGGAGAAAATTTCTATTGAAAGCCCAAATGACACTGTGGTTATTACAATAGGCATTTCATTCAGTGTAGAAAAGGATTGCTTAAAAGATGTCTTGTAAAATACTCTTCTTAGGCAAAGAAATGAGTGTGTAAAGTTAAATAAACCTGTATTTTCCTCCAATGTTACAGACAGAAATGGTGAATATATGCAATTATCTTCATATTGCAAGCACAGGTGCAGCACGTGTGAGGAGTTAAAAAGCTCAAAAATGATACAGCACTTACATCCATTTGGAAGTGACAGAAATGTTGAAAAGGAGACAGATAGGACCCAGTCCTCTGCTGATGTAACCATAATAGCTCCATTGAAGTAAGTGGAGCTATTATGATTCAGGCTAGCGGAGGAGCTGGTCAATAAGTGCATTGCTTTGAGACTTGAACTTTTCTAACTTTACAGTAATTCTAAGTGCTGGCTACTTTATTTTTTCTTCAGGGCTACATATATATTTATTTCTTCTGCAACCCACTTGGCATCTTATAAAAAAGTTAGAAAAACTCTTAAAGCTTCTGATCTGTCAGTCCCCTTTTAAGGCAAAGCTCTCAGTACTCAGACTTGGGTGAGCTTTCAGCCTCATTACAAAAACACACTCTCTGTTGAAAGGAGCCATTTACTGTGCATGTAAATGCATGTTGAAGCTGGTCACTGCTGCTACTGGGCTGGACTCTTCACAATTTCACTTCCACAACTCTGAAGTGCACTGCAATCTGCCTAATACCCTATAGCCCACAGACCTGGTAGGTGTGCTTTTAGCAACCTGCTGTACATTAACAGCTTTAATGGTGCTCCAGGAAGGTGTCTAACAGTATGCAATTTTAAAGTATTCTTGTATCTCTGTTGGAAGTACTTGATTTTCTTTTGATCTTGCCTCTTCTCAACAAAAAGAGTGCAGAAAAGTATCTGGGACCGAAAGGATTCACGCAGAGCCTTATCAATGACAACTATCAATGACAAGACATAATAGTTCTCTGTGCTAGTATCCTAATATTGTCTCAGTCAACCATATTCCAGTGAAGTGTAATCTTCCCCTGTGTTGGGGAAGATTTAAAAAAAAAAAAAAAGTTTACACATGCTGCTTATATACTATACGCACTTCTAAAATTCATAGAATTTCAAAGAATCAAAATTACTAAAATCATAAGTAACTCAGATTTTGAACATTTTGTCATGGATAATGAACACTTCTGATTAGGCTTTTGTGCCTCTGGATGTCACTGTTGTTTTGCAATAATATAAACAATGTTATTTGACAAAGCAACAAATGAAAATGGTATAATCATCACCATCTTATGTTTGTTAGAAAGTACAGGGCTGACCACTCTGTCCATTTGAGATCTATGATTAATTCAGTGTAAGGGATGAACAACTGAATATATAAAAGAGTGTTTTCTTCAGTTTTATATTTGGTGAAAAGGAAAAAAACCCCATCAACTTCTCTGATGTTCCAAAATGCATTTTTAGAAGCACTTAAAATGGAACGTGAGCCGTCATTGCCCTGATGGGGTCTTGTCAGGATGTGTCCAGGATAAATGTTGGCTTGTGCAAGTCAGAACAAATGGTGATATGTGTGAGGAGGAGGTGAATAAGTGCCAAGGACCGTGCACTACTGGTGCTGCTCACTGCTGCTCGAGAGGAGTGGAACTTACTTTTCCCAAGTAAAGCTGTTCTGCATTTGTTACAAAATTCGGAGCAAAAAGAAGGGAGGGGAAAATAATACCTTCCTTCTTTTATAGACTCCTGCAGAGCAAACTGTTCTACTGTGTGGAATAATATATAAAGTTAATGGGGATTTAGTAATTAGGAAGGGTATTTTTCAGATCCATTAATGGCTGCCAATGCCTCAGTTATTTACAATAAAATAGGATGCACTATGTGCAAAAAGTTTTCCTTGGAACAAAGCAGATTCATCAGAAGTTTGTAGGGCAACTGGGGTAATAAGGTATTACTATTATTATATACCCCAGTAATAATAATTATAAATAAATACAGGAGTGTAAAATTTTTTAAATGTCTCTGATCTTTAGTTTTTGTTGTCAATTTAATGCATAAGAGTGGCTGCCTCTTTCTGGGAAGTATCAAATATTAAATAAAGAGAAATAGAGTATTTCCATGGAAAAAAAGGGACATATTTCATTTTTTAAGAATCCTTGAATTTCATTTGAACTAAATCTGAATAGGAAATTTTGCCTTGAGGAGGTCTAGGACATACTGATCAGGAAACACTCTGCCATTCTCAGTTTTGAAATCAGTAGCCACTGACTTCAGTTTGGATAGAATTTCTTCCTTCCAAGGGGGTCCCACAGGATCTCACTCAGTCAGGGTCACAATTACTTCCATGAGCAACTTTGTGGTTGAACTTTATCTGGCAACAAAGTGCAAAGCAGCCACTTGCTCACTTCCCTCTGCCCTGGGCCCCCTGGTGGGGACAAAATAAGGAAGAAAGGTGTGGGTTGAGGTAAGAACAGATTAATAACTGACACAAATGAAATATAATACTGATATTATTAATAATAATAGCAATAATACTACTAATGAGGAGATACAGAGAACTAAACCCCAAGAAACACAAGTGATGCACATTACAGTTACCACCCACGGACTGATGTCCATCCTGTCCTCAAACAGAGACTGATGCCTCCTGGCCAACTCCCCACAGTTTATATACTGAATGTGGCATTCCATTGTATGGGATTCCCCTACAGCCAGTTCAGCTCAGGAGTTCTGGCTGCACTCCCTCCCAGCTTCTGGTGCCCCTGGTCACTGGCAGGGAAACTGAAAAGTCCTTAACTTAGAGAAGCACTGCTCAGAAGCAACTGAAACATCAGCGTGTTATCAATGCCTTTCTCATCCTAAATCCAAAAGGCAGCAGATACTAAGGAGAAAATTAACTCTATCCCAACCAAAACCAGGACAGCAATGAATTAAAGTAAGTCCAAAGTACTTTTTGCTATCATACCTCAGCTTGACTAGGGTAAATGTATTAAATCTATTTTTAGACCGTAAATTCCTTTTGCGNACTTTTTGCTATCATACCTCAGCTAGACTAGAGTAAATGTATTAAATCACTCACCTACTGTAAAGAAGATGCTATTTTTAGACTGTAAATTCCTTTTGCCAGTAGCAGGGTGCTAATGTCACATCGTTCTATGAGGGTGGGTTTTCATTCTTTTATCTTTTTTTTAAGCTTGCAGAGAATTATCTTACACATTTCTTTTATGGTTTTAAACTGCTACTATTACAAGACTAATTAATAAGGCTTTAGGAGCTAATTAATATGCTTTTATCTATATGAGCTTTTATCTTTATGCAACAGCAATTCTATAACATTACAGGAAGCTATTTATTTTCAAATTAGCAATGTCATCATGACCTTTTACCACACAGCTAAGTCAAAGGTTCTGGCCTGCCAGGTACATAGAGGGTTGCTCAGACTGTTCAGTGTTGGCTGTAAATTGCATGCTGATGAGTGAGTGTGATGATCTCTGTTCCTGTGAATGCAGCAGTTTATTCTCCCAAACATAAGTGATGATGGAATTTTTGAACGCTGAAATGTAGGAAGAAACAGTCAATTTTTAAAGTAGTGGTGGCAGTAGGAGTATTAATGAATGTGCTTACTGGGGAAAGTACAGATGCCTGTGCCTGGACTCGGGTCCTGGCCACTCAGGGACATCTCCAATATGTCCAGTTGCTCTGTCCAAGATCCTGTGCAGGGTGTGTTTTGGGAGGTCACAGCACCAGGCTGATGTGGATCTCCATTTTTGATTTTGGATTTCCAAATCCAGTATGTGTGCTGAGTAACTGGGAAAAACACTGAAAGCTCCCTGTGCAAAGGAACAAGGCACAAATATTTATATTACTGTGATATATGGGACCTCCACAGGGTATGGCCAAGCTCAGCCTTTGGTGGGAGGCTAACCCATAGTAGGAATTTCTTCCTTCAAAAAACTTAGAGTCTCAGCAGTAACAAAAAGAGAGGATTAGAATACAACCATGAAGTTCTGTCTTGTAGTAACCATGAATTCAACATTAATTTGCATTAAAATATATTTGAATTACAGGGGGAGTTATTTTCAAGTATTAATTTGGTAATCTTTAAACCATCCAGCATCTCAAGTCTGTCTTTCATGTGAGATGACTGGACATTGTCAATACCAAGATGCCACTACAAATATTTAGACTTCAACAAAAGATGTTATTTTGAGGAAAATTATATTTAGATTCTCTGGAAAAAAATTAACTTATGTTGATAACTCAGCTAATTTAAATCACAAAAATAATAGTAGTTGGGAAAATATTATTATTATTATTGTACTCATACCAACCCCCCTTGTTTTTTACTCCATTGTAGTTTCAAAGTTACAAATAAATAACTTAAAAAAAATTCCTTAGATTTGCTTCAAAAAAGTTTTGATTTGGATTCCTCAAAAGTACATAGAGTGATTCGTTTCAAGTTAGACTTCCCTTCATTAATATTAAAATATCAAATTCTGGACGATTACACAAAGGGATTAAAAACTGTAGTGTATCTAGGGGAAAACACGAAAGGATGGGAAGGAATTTATGTGGTGCTTGTGCAACTATCATACAAGCTTTCAAAGGATTTCTATTGTAATTCAAGATTAGTTGAGCATAAGTTAATGGACCCTTAAGTATTACCCAAAGCTTATTATGATAGACTATAGCAGCCTCTTTTTAAAATGTTTTTTAATAATATCAACTACAAGGTCCCTGAAGACATGATATTTCTAGGGTTAGTATTTCTTCGTCAAATATTAAAATAGGTCAAACAAATTGGTTTCAGTTCCTTTTCTGTTCACGCTCCTGCTGTAGTGTGCATACCAAATAGAGTGCATTATGTAGATTTACCAACTGTTGAGTTCTCTGCTTTGTTTCATTATTGTTGTTTATTTTGCAATATGTACTGAGAGTGGAAGACTTACAATTACACACCAAGGAATCCTGATATTTACTAATTCCGTAAAGTTAAGGTCATCTTTTGTAGCAATTAGAGAATAAATTAATTTATCAGAATTCAGTCTTGCAGATGCAGGTAATCCATAATGAAAAGACTGAGATGAGAACGAATGACTCAACAGGGTTCTTAGTCGCATGATTAAACTACTAATATCTTACAGGATGAGTAGCAATATATCTCTGTGGCTCAAAATGTGTTTCCCAGGAAATATTTGCATTTATCAATTGGAATTTGGCTAAATTAAGGTTCAAAAGTTTATTCTTAGAGGCAAGTAGTCAAAGGCCAATATTCCTCCTTCCAACTGAACAATTTTGCACACCCCTTGTTTTATTTCTGAGCAGAAACAGGGATAATACATATTTAAAGCTTGATTCCATCAATCAGCATTAAGTTAAGTACAAAGTTTTGCAAACACTAGACAGGAATCAGACCAAACAGGTCCATTTTATAAACTTAGCTTTGGCTGAGTATAAAGGAACGGGACCCTTCAGACTTCTTTTATTTAAAAACTGAATGTACAAAGCAGTGCACAGAAAAGAAACGTTTAAGGTAGATATTTAGAAGACAATAAAAATCTTTTGATGTTTCAAAAATAAAGCTGCACACATCCTTTAGATATAGAACCTGGCATGAAAAAAGTATTCTTAGAGCATGAGTTGCAGTGAAGACATGAAAGTGTGTGACTTTATGTTTGTAGTTCACCAGTAACATTGTTAAATGTCTTTTAATACCTTTTGTTATAGAGTAGCAAAATGCTATTGTAATTGATTTCATCAAAAGCAAGATCTGGCAGCAGAGCTCCTGCTGCGCCGTACACAATGTTAAAGGATAGTTTGTCATGCTTGGTTTTTATTTTAAGCCATCTAATATTTAGCCACTTAACAATTTAGGAGGCTGAGTCATTTTTTTTGAAAAATGTTGCAGGGGTTGCACAGAGCAGTGTCCTTGATCCAGGAGCAGGATCCATGAAAGAATATGTCAAGTATAGTTTGGAGTCGGCAGGCTAAAATTATCTGTGAGTCTTCGATTTAATTTTGATGCCAGAGACAATCTATTTTCTGATATTTTTCACAAAGACTGTCAAGTCCTTGTCAAGTAAAAGTAAAATCATGTGTTTCAGTGTGCCCCTTTGTCAATACTGGCATATCATTATCTTGGTTTACCTTTTTCTGTGTATTTGGTTATGTTTCTGGCAAATTAAAATGCTTATCGTTATGATTTCAAAGATGACTTGTTGGTTATTATATATTTCAAGATGTGCTGCCAGATATTCTGGTGAAATTTCTGTTTATCATTTTGAACAAACTTAGATTTATTTATTTTAGTAGCTCACTGAGGAATAAACGTCATGATTATCCTCTTGTCATTCAAACAAATTTCAGATTTATTTCTGTGTCAAGCACAGTAAGACAAAATAACACTCATTTTTTGAATGGTGACTATGACCAGCAAAATAAAAGAGCCATTCCTTAGGAAAAGACTTGATCCAACATTCCTGCAAGTTACTGCAATGTGTCTTTTAACTTGCAGATTTTGGATCGTGGTGTGAGTGTGCAGATTCAAGGGCCCAGCAGTTATGACAACTCTGTGTCTTTTTATTGCCTGCCTTATTACATCTTGCTTGCAATTTGTGGCCAAGATTACATACCAAGAGTCTTTGTGGGAGGATTATAGTTTCTTATGTATGTGAAGTATTCTCAGATTTTTAGTTGGGTCTAAAATAATTAATGACTGTAAGATAGAAAAGTGAGTAACCTGAATACTAATAACTGCAACTTCATTTTAAAATCAAATTTTAAATATAAGAAATTAACAAAACTACTTATGAAAATGAAATTGCCCCATCTCACTGGCTATGTTAATCCTACTCAATTATGTTACTGCTAAGACATACATTTATCGAGTTTAGATAAATATGTGCAATTCTTCAAAGGCTTCGTGTAATTGCTTCTAGATTTGCCATCAGTCTGTACTTGTCTTTGTGATTGTATCTGTACTTGGTAGGTTTTCATGTTGTAATTGTATGTTAATTGTTTGTGATTGTATCTATGAGGTTTTGATGCAGTAATTTTGAATGGCAAATTGTCTGATTGTACCTTTGATGAAAATTTTGATGTTACTTTTACCCAAAATGTACTTACTAACAAGCAATTGACATAAACCAATATATACTAGAAAGAAAATTATATAAATAAAATGGGAGGGCATTTGCACAAAGATAACATGTTAAAATGAATTAAAAAGGTAAGTATTTTAGTAGTTTATGACTCAGCACTTCAGTTTATTCTGACATAGAAGTGATTGACAGAGGCTGGTAACTACTGTATGACTCAGAAGCTTTGAGGGTTTTCACAATATTTTTGCTTCTTCCTCTGTGCAAGTTCTCATGTGCACTCTAGCTAATTATATCAACTTTTATGAGATATTCAGGGGCCATTGTCATTTTTTTCAAGGCAAAAACACAGCATAAGAGCAGAGCCAGTGCCAGCCCAGTGTGCAGGCAGGCATTTTCCTGGGTACCACCCAGTGGCAGGGACTTTGGGGTGAGTAGACAGCAGGCACCCTTCTGCTGTTGTTAATTGGTCCCAGGAGAGCCCTGTTATAAGCCTGTTCCATCCAGGTAATTTTGGTAGTGAGAATTCTGAATGATTTGTGTCTCCAAAACATCTCAAGGCTCTCAGTACAGCCCTGGAGCCATGAGGTGTTTTCAAGACCATATGTAAGCAAGGTCTGGCTGCAAATAAGGACAAATTATAAGCATATTCCATAAATTCTAGTGTATGAAATATGCTTTCACCCAAGAACTGACATATGGAAGACAAAATCTAGTTTATTGTCAGTAGTAATAGTTTTAGAATTTTTTTTTTTTTTTGCTTATTCAGGAATTGTTTTTCCATGATTTCCATTTTCATGGCTGATTCAACTAGAAAAATAAGTAGATTTTGAAAAACTCTCTGAAATCAACAGTCCAAAAGAAACTTAATGCTCTTGGATTTTATTTTATTTTATTTTATTTTATTTTATTTTATTTTATTTTATTTTATTTTATTTTATTTTATTTTATTTTATTTTATTTTATTTTATTTTATTTTATTTTATTTTATTTTATTTTAATTATCTCTTTTTTAGCTTGTTTACTTTGAGGACTTACAGGCTGTTTTTTCTGTTTCATCATTCAAAGCTGGTAGTAGGGAATTCTCAAACTGAATTTCTTTTACTACAACATTTTTACGTTTTGATGTTTTTCTTTCATGTCTTTATTTCAGATAGGGAAAGTTGAATAAACATGCTACAGTCAACACATTTTCTTAATTGGTAGATGCCACTTCATTTAGATAATGTGATGAAAGGTTCTCCTTTCCCTTAGAGACTATTCATTCAGTTCTGACATTGCTTGTATTTCTAGAAATGATTGGATTAATCTTTTACAAATAGCTTTTTTTTTGGTTCTTCCATGTTTTTCCCCCAAACAGTTAACAGTAGATGATAAAGCCAGAGGCCCCAGCCCAAGTCAGATCTAGTAATTCAGTGGCTAAAGTTCACAATTAACCTAAAAAAAAAAAAGAATTAAGTACAAGCTGTTTGTGTTAGCAAATGCTAACATGAATAGGTGAGCAGGCAAGACCTGATGCACTATTTAAATGGATTAGGTGGGCCAGTTAACTATTCTAAGGAGTCATTGCAATTAATTTAATTGAATCTCTTTTGGCAGTGATCCCAAAAGGTAGACATTTAATTGCCCAGAAAGCCTGTGGTAGACAAACAATTTCAGAATAAACATAATATACTTCTAAAGGATTCTATGTTTTCCTTAAGTGTGAACTAGCCTTACTTATTTTAAAGGTAGGAAAAATTTGAAAGCTCTGAATTCTATTGCTTTTGTCCAACCTTTGGAGTTCTCTAGGACTGCCTGAGAGAGAGAGCATGAAAACCAATATGGCATATAAGGAAAGATGTGCCACTTTGGCAGCGAAAACTTCAGTATTTAGTTAAAGTAACGAGCCAGGCTCTTCTATTTTAAGTCCTGCTTAAATGGAAATGTCTCAAAAGACTTAATCAAAGATATCAGGATGTATAGCTCTCCACAGTTTGGAATTTCCTCAAACCACTGGATGTTGTGAAGCTTAGCATCATGATGAATTAGAACAGTTCCCACATTTCACGGATGCCCAGAGTCCAGTAAAAGGGAGGGAATTAAATATTTGTGGCTGAGTCTTTCAAGAGAGAGGTGAATGCATAGGTTAAACTTATGCTTTCTGAGTTATTTCTTTAACATGAAGAAGTTAAAAAACTACCAACACCTCAAATCTCTACACCTGGAATGGTTTTTGGAGTCTCCTGCATACTTCATGAGATCATTAACCAGCATCTGTGTGGGGCTGTGTCCCTTCCCTGATGCTTTGCAGCCACAACATTGGTCTGTGGGAGTTTTAACACGTGAAATGGGTCTCAAAACAATGAGCACAAGGAGGAAGTCAGCAGTGAGTCATGGAGATTGGTGTGTTGTTGCGCTGCCTTCTAGCAAAAGAGAATTCTGAGTTTTGGTCTATTTTCAGAATCGCATCTATGTTTTACATTCCCCTAGCAGACCAGACCAGAAAACCTTCTACAGAAGCAATGAGTATCTGTACTTTCTGAGCAAGAGGGATCAATTGCTTGCTACCCCTCCTGAGTTACCCATTATTTTACCCAACAAAATATCCTTCATTACAGGTTTTGAACTTCGTGTACATGAGAAAGGAACAAAATCAAAGATTAATGGAGACATTAATCTGAGTTCTCTAATAATGTGACTGCTTTGCAAAAATATGTGAGGTTTTAAAAAATTATTTACAATAATAGTTTGCTTCCTTTCAGATCACTGAACCCACAAACAATTTTTTCCTGTAATAAGCAGATAAAGGATTGATATTTTCCATCTGAATTATTTTTGAAGAATTAATCCCTCTGTTGCAACATGACATGAAAGAACTTCACAAGGACACGGTGATGAACAAAGCAAGAAAAAACCCGAGTTTATTTACAAAACTCAATTTTATACATTTCCAAAGATGCCTGTGGATTGGAGGATGAAATCCCACCTCCCAAGCCACGTTGGTCAAGACAACTGTCAATCAACTTTCTCCTCCTACCTAAAAATATGTAAACAACGAAGGACATTTAGGAAAACAAATCTATTGTTTATAGTAAAAGTGTGAGAAAGTAAAAATTCTGACTCCAATATGAAAGGCAAATCAGAAGGCCTAGAAAAATCCTCAAAACCAGGGTGACATCCCTCCTTTGCCTAACTGAAAGAACCCAATATGCCACCTACAGCATTTTTGTGGGAAAAGTATCTCATGTCCACTTGTTTGAAGGTCTGGAATTCCAGAGAAGTTTGTATCATGTCAAGTAAAATCCACTTTTTTTTCAGGAGATCAGCAAAAGGTTTTCTCATGCTCTGCTATGTACTGGTGCCCAAGCGTCCTGTGGTGTTCTGCATTCATAGATCTCATTGTGCTCCTTGGAAAGAGGGCAATTTCAAACCTGAGGGGAACAGTGTCTCCTTTAAACTTCACAGCTGGCTGTGCTAAGAAGCCCATGTTCAAACCAAAAATAAGCACCGGCTTGAAGAGTGTATATGTGACTGCTAATGAAAAAAAAGGAAAGGAAAATGTAGGTTAAAAGTTAAGCTAGTTTGAGACTCAATGTGGGCATTTGTTTGTACACATCTGACAGACTTTGTACAGACAGCTCTTCATCAAGTAATAAACCTTTCCAAGAAAACTCTGTCCTAAATATTAACATTTGCTTTCAATTGTTTGTACTCATTTAGTGAGAATAACACAAATTTGGCCATTTTAAGTAGCAATAGTAAATTATATATCATAGATTCATAGTACAATCTACGTTCACTGACACTTGATTACTTTATACTAATTGGTTTAGTAAGTACCAATTATATCCCTAAATGGTTTTCTGAATGTTAATATATCAGCTACATTCCTCATTTCCCAAATATTTTGTAGTTAGAAAATGAAGCAGCAAGATTTCTCTTTCATACCTATTAGTCATCATTACATTCTCTAGTAAAATGTTATTTCAATGTAATGATATTTGCAAACACGTTTAGACTGTAGTTCCCAACTCAGTTAAATGTTAACACATTACATTACTCAAGGTAGAATCAATGTGGCACAAAACCATGAAGGAGAGAAAACGTCAGACAAAGTTATGAACAGAATGTGTTTTTATACATTTTTCTGTATATAACTTTGGCTGACTAATTAATGGAAATATAAAGGTTTTGTAATGACCTTAACTACTGATATGGCCTAATTAAGCTCTGGTGCCATTTAGTAATGCATCACATTAGTGATCCCTCAGAACAGAAGTGGTCCCACTGGTGTTAATAGAGCTGTTTGGTTGGCTTTGTGTGCTGAAGATTTTTCTGCTGAAGAGTAATATTTTTCTGAAGCTAAAAGCCTTGCAGGGATGTGTCAAATCTAGAGAAAATTTAAGAAATGTAAAAAATAATTGGGTTTTGAACTGGCACTTGGAAATTAAATGCAAGTCTTCATTTAGTCTTGCATGGAGCTTTGCCTAATTTTATCTAAAAATAAAGGAAACCAAAAACCAATATTTATGTTGAAATGTTGATATGAAATGACAATGATTAAGTCTGGACTTCTCATGTCCATTTTCTGTTTAACATCAAGAACTAAAATTCCCAAAGTCTCCCTTGATTGCTTTGGAAAACTATACACATTTAACATCTACAAACAGATAAAATGAACAACCTTTAGCTTAACCAAATATGTATTAAAAATACATATAATATGAAAATAACATGTACCTATTCTGCCCACGATGAGGCAAATGAGGCTAGCTGTAAGTGAATTTGTTTGCACTACTGTAGGAGTCTAGCTGCAGTAGAATTGAACCCTATGTGAATTAATTTATCCTGCTTTCAGGCTGCTTGGCAGCTTTTGGCACTTCTGCTCCTGTATTTATGGCTGGCCTGAGGATGTACACGCTGCATGACAGTGTGCAGCACAGGCATATATCCTTATTCAGTGTTTAAGCAGGGGAGTAGTTGTTACTCTGGGTTGTCAGCTGGTTATTTCTTAGAGAAGCTGTCGTGGGGATTACATGCTGTGGAATTTACATTACTATTTAAAATACTGTGTGATTTTTCTAGATTAAAGGATCCTGTCAGGTAAAATACAGACCACATTTGAATTTTATTTCTTCCCTCTATTTTTAATGTGTTTTGAATTAAAATTTTTGAACTTGTGATCCATTTGAATTACTCTGTCTGCTGTCACACTTTACTTTTGTGTTAATCTCTGGTCCTTTGCTGGTAAAAATGTGACTTCTCTTTGTTTTAAATGACTTTGTTTTAAATTTGTGAATAAGCAGTTAACATAAAAACTTATGCTAATTTTTTGACAGGATGAATGCAAATTCACTTCCAAATTTTCCCTTCAGAAACTCCCATTGCATTTTCTTTTCTCAAAGAAAATCTGACATTACAGTTCAACACAACTGTAACATCTTGCAGTGTGTTTTTATGTGAGGATAAAAACATACAATGCAGCGTGTTTTAGGGTGAGGATTTCTAAACTGCCAATCAGAACTGAGGCACCTATGGTAAATGCAGGGACTTTGATAACTTGTTTCCAGCCCATGAAGAATGCATGAAACAAGTGAAGTACTAAAGGTCAGATACATGCTAAAAGGAGTGATTGTTCAGATGGACTATGTATGCCCATCGGTGATATCAAGTGGTGGAGAGGAAAAATTAAGATTTCTTATTTATGTACACACATACTTTCAGAACATGATATGATAGTGAGAGCAAAGGTGTATTTTAGGGTTCTGGTCCCTGAGCTGGGGGTCTCATAGAATTTGTATATTAAAGACACAACACCATGCAAAGGGATCTGAAAGTTTAATATGCT
The DNA here is from genome assembly GCA_013397195.1 of Hylia prasina. Taxonomy (NCBI): domain Eukaryota; kingdom Metazoa; phylum Chordata; class Aves; order Passeriformes; family Sylviidae; genus Hylia; species Hylia prasina. Next base: position 702,956 of record VYXD01010592.1, on the reverse strand, counting down.
GTTACATCTCCTTGCACACTGTAACTTGGTTTTAGAGATGGTCTAGTCACATCAGCTTTACACTATAGCCAGGTGTGCTAGAGTAAAGCTTTTGGAGCCAGCCTCAATAAAGCTACATGGAGCTGCATTGTAGAGTAGACCTAATGTGTGTTGCTGTTGTATTTAGCAAAGAACTTAAGAAAATATTAATGGGGAAAGTCCATGTTGTATTTGCAGCAGAATGGAGATTCTTCAGACTGCTTCATATCCTTTTTGTGTTGAATAACTCCAATATTTGCAACTGTAACTGAGTGGAATCCAATAGCAATTAGGTACAAAGGCTCCCTCTCCATTTTAAAGAAGTCATGGGATGTCTGGGGTCTGTGGTAACTTGTCTTAATGTGTCTTGAAGTCCTCTTCTGACTTCTCTTCCCCTTGTCTTTGAAGCTGCTAAATCAGGCATCATTGGAGGAAAAATCTTTTTCATTGTTTCCAAAAGGTAGAGTAACTGAAAGTTAATGGAACTGAAGGGAGAAAACCTGATATCCTTCAAGATAAAAAAAGTGCAACAAAGTCTAAATTACAATGTAATGAAGAAGATTTGATATAGTACATAGCAAGCTTGAGCTAAATGGAATGCTGCCAAAACTGGGCATTACTTTCCTTAGGAAAAGCGGAGTCTGTTTTGAATTCTATGATCAACCTGGCAAAAGTATTACTCGTCATTATGTTAAAAAAAATAAAGAGTTTGCTGCAAGACAACAGTGCACCAATGGTGATTCTTGCTCACTTTCTCACGGGAGAGATGGTCTGTTTGGTAAACTGGGCATTGAATAAGTACGTGCCAAACCTAAGATCCGTGAGGAATCTGGCTATTTTTTGTCTTTGTGATCTTGAGCATGTTATTCCTCTGGTGCTCTTCCTACTTGTTTTCTGTCTTAGTTACAGATGTAGTAAACTCATGGGAACAGTGCCTATCTCTTCTTTTCTGGAAAGCTAAGCAAAACACATGGCTTGTTCTCTGTCTCTGTCAACTCAAATTTCAAAATCCCAGCCTGACTTGCCTCTCTGAAAACCTATTTATGCTTTCCCAACTCTTTATGATCCTGCCTGTTCCTCCCATCTGCTCTCCCCTGCCTCAAGAGCTGCAGGAATATTAGAAGACCATGTTTCTTATCTCAGGGAAAGCTATCATTCTGCACTACTCTGGCTTGTGTCATTTTCAAAGTACTTGGCTGCTTCAAGCACATATTTTGATGACTCTCTTCAATACATATTTGTTTCCAGAGCTGAATAAGGCAGATCTTTCCTCAGTCACATACATCAACAAGAAATCAGTGAAAGCAAAGTCTGTATAAAGAACACTTAGGTCTGGCCAGTCTGCTAGTTTTCTCAAAGTGAATTCTTTATGCCTATATAGTAAAGATGTGCTGATTTATGACAGCTCTGAAGCAGGACAACCCATTTCCAAGGAACTTTGTAATTAAATAATGTTTAATTAAGTGTGAGGCATTCAAATGTTTTTGTGAGGCATTCAAATGTTTTTAAATTCAATCAGGCTCTAACATTTCTATTGCATCACAAAGTTACAGAGGCTGAGGATTTCTAACAAATTCTGTAGGATTTTTACTTGAAGAGAAGAGAAAATTTCCCTTTCTCACTAAACACCATCTGACAAAAGATGATTTGTAAGAAATACTTGATTTTCTAATTGAAAAAAAATCAATCTATAAACTTATCTTCAAGGATTTTATTGCCTAAACTTCTGTTTTTGAATTAATGTAAAAAAAAAAAAACAACTCCCCAACAGATATTAGCTCTGCCTTTGAAAGCAATAAGTTTTTTAGAAGGAAATTGGAGATTGAATAACTTTTTAAATGAGGCCTGTCATATATTTACCATATCTCGTATCTTCCCCAACAATGTATTTAAATGGAATATAAACTGGGGGGTTTTGTTTGTTTATTTGTTTGGGAAAAAGAAGTAATTTTCTGCTGGAATTAATGGTAGATTAGTGGTAGGAATCAGAGAAGAGATAGGGACATTATTTACATGAGACCTCCTTATAAGTGCTGCTACTAGACAACTTATCCTAAGGGATTTATATTAATGGGATGTCATATGCAGCAAGGAATAAAACACATACTTAATGTGGGTAAAAGCACTGAAATAAAATCGAGAGAGGATTAGATCAAGCTTGCAATTGCTTTCATCTGACAATAGCTAATTTTGCAAAGTACTTGGGGAAAACAAGATTGGATCATAAGGATTTAAGCCATCTACAGTTAAATGCTTGCAAATGAACCTTAGTTTCACTAACTTTTAAAGGATTACTTATTGAATAGATATACCTATGCATAAATTCACAGATACACGAATGATTAAAAACTGAAAATACAGCCAAGACAAAATGATGGGCCACTGCACTTAAATGATGTAAACTAAATTCCTTTGAAAAAAGATCAGAAATCTGATTTGTTAAAAACTTTTAAAAAACACCTTCTAAAATAATGTAAATGGGTTTATTTTCCCTGAGAAAATGCAGCCAAATATTTTTCACTGAAGCTGAGAGGCAAAAAAAGCTTTAGCTAATAATGTTGCTCACTGCAGAGAGCTCTTGAATTCTAGATGTGATTTTAAAACTAAGGTTCAGAAGCTGATTAAGGACCAGAATCCCTGACTGAGTTTCTGATTAACATTTTGAACATGGAACGAAATATTCAGTCTGCATAATTGCGAAATAGAGACATCAAAGAAGAAAAATGCCTTTGAGTGATCTCTTCTATCTCTTTGTGAAAGCAAGATTATATTTTTAAGTTGGCAGTTACAAGGGTTTATCCAAATGTAATTTTGTGGCTTCCCATTGATAGAATGCAACCAGTTTCTCTCGGAAAAATATTCCATGATCTAAAGGGTCTTTCTGGAAAATTTTGCTGTTGCATTGATATTCACAAATCTTTCTTCTTTTCTGTCTTGGGTCATCTCTCATTACACTTACTGTTTGCCTTCACATCCATATTAAAATATTAAGGGAAGAGTTGACTTATAGCATGGGACACATTATATTAGTTGTGTAATAATTTTCTTACATTTAGTGAAAGCCTTCCTTCCTTAACCAATTTTCTGATCCTTCTTGACTTTAAATGTGTTGAGGAACTGCTTCTTACACAGGGAACAAATAGTACTTTTTAATTATGCAATATTACTATTTTGTTTATGTAGAGAAAAAAAAAGCATATTCTAGCTTAAATAATTATGTTTGGCCTATATTTATTTCCTTTGGAGTTTAGTAAGTGTATTATTTTCTCCCAATGGCCTTAATGTAATGTATGAAACCATACAATGTAAAAAGAAGACAAACATACATCCACAGAAGTAGCATACTTTTAATACAGCTATACACTATATATTGATTTTTACTTTTGAGTTTTATTTGCAACTGTGCAACAATTGTTGCAGCCATGATCTGATTGGCTTTTATATTTAGATATAATAATCAATGTATATACTGCATGTGCGTACATTTCTGTTTTTATTCTGATCTGTCAAATAGTCTTAAGAGACTTCTCTTATCACATGCCCTCATGGTTTGGTTCTTTGATATGCTTCCAGTTGTCCCCTCATTCTTCATTGATTTTGCCTTTATTTGGAAATTCAATGGAGAGTACACCATGAAAACTTCATACCTTGCTATGTTCATAAGATGTTAAAGAGAATTAGACCTACGGTTTGTGTCACAGAGAAGGTGTTGCAAATCTTGTTATGGGACTCCTGATGTGCAGACTCCCAGCTATTTTCTCAGACCACTTATTTTCTTAGTTTTGCCACAACTTTTGATCTACCAACTTCAAGATTTTCTTAACAGTCTTCTCAAAAAGAAAACTGAAGATATAAACATCAAGTGTTCTCACCGCATTCTTTTGGTAGAGAAGTTTCATAAAGTCTGACACTTGGCTATATTTTGTTTTTCAGTCACTGTAGGTGGTTGTGTAAATTTGTTGACAAAGACCAGATAAAAGTGAGATCCTTTGAATGCACCTTGAAGATGTCAGTTGCTTTCCAGTATTTCTGCTGCTTTCCAGTGGTGGCAGTGGTCTCTGAGAACATTATGTGAAAACCAGCCCAAAATACAAGTGAGTAGGTATGTTTAAGTCTATACTTATACAAAATTTGAATTGTTTGGAGTTTAGGAAAGCTGGCATACATTAAACATGCAGACTTTTTAATGCTTCTCAGAAAGCATTGATTATATTTCATAGGACAATGACTGTGTTAATTAGACACAGGAGTATTGGCACAACTATAAAATTAACAGGCATATAGACATGTTCCACATGCAGTTTACTTGGTGTTGACACCAATATAGCATTCCTCCTGGCAAAGGTGAGCTTAGAAGTTATATGCTTTACATAGACATAATCCCAGAAGCTCCATTTCCCTCTGCTCTACCTGGAAGTAATACAGCTGTTAATTGACAGTAGGGAATTCTGCAGCATTAAGCATGAAAGGCTCCTTCAAGAGGAGAGACAAACACCAGTAAGTTCTGTTTCAGCTCCATGCACAAGTGCAGTCACTTGAAGGCAGAATCTGCTCTTCATATCAGTGGCTAAAAAGACACTTCATTTTCTAATAATGTCATTTTTGTAGGATCCAATATAAAATCATCATAAGAGCAGCTCCATCTTAAGCAGGTGAGACGCATCCAAATTTACTGGAGAATTGTCAGTGATATGAGATTTTCTAAAATTTAAATGAGAGGTGAAATCTTTCAAATCAGGGCAAACAAATGCACATCATCATGGTATACACTGCTGGACTAATCACTCTACAGAAAACTTACATCAGCTCCAAATGATTATCTGCTTGTATGGGCAAGAGTGATGATATTTTGGAAGCTTGGGCAATTTTATATGGATGATATTTTTTATAGTCTTTATTTTTCTAATCATAAAGACAGTAGGGTTCCCTTATTCTGCTCATTGGGGAATAAATGGAAACAACAATCCAAATGATACTCAAACTCTTATATTTCTTCATTCCTCACTTAATAATCTGTTACGGATGTGAAACATAAGACCTATTGATCTGACTGAGTTCATAGAAAATTTCCTAACAGGATAATTCATTTCTTGAAGCCATTAGGTTTCATCCAGGAAAAAGAATGCCTTTCTTTGCAAATATTGCAAGATGACAGAAGCAAATTGTTTCCTATCCCAGTTTCAACACCAAGCAATAGCTAGGCTGCTTTTGCTATATGCAAATGTAGTTCCTAACCAACAATGACAAGCCATTTTCACAAGTAACATCACTGTTAGTATTTGCTAGAACCTTGATGTATTAAACTTCAGCTTTGCTGTGAGTATCTGTGATCTGTTACAGAATTTTGGAGATTGGACAAACATTTGTCTGAAAATAAGGTTGGAATAGTTCATTCCTATATACTATAGAGCTGTATTTTCAGTAGGTATGCTTTGCATTGCTGTTTGTTTTGATTTGGTATGACAATGTGAAAAGCAGTAAGGGATCAAAATTGCTACCTGTCTTTCTAATATCTAAATGAGTACAAATATTTTGACATGAGGAGCAGAGATTTTAAAATGCTAAGCACTACAGCAAAATGGATTAGCCTTTAGTAAGGAGAGCTTCAAATTGCAAGTGCCAGGGGGTTAATGGAAAGCAGTGTGTCATATTTCCTGATTTACCCTTTCACTATCTTGTCCAAAACACCTGGGTAATGTGTTGCTCATAAATTATAATTCAATAAGCATACTTTGAGATTCAATCCTTATTCTTCTCAAAAGTTTCAAATAAACTACACAGAAATTCTGGCTATGTGGAAAAGTGCTCTGCTTTGGTTAGTGCTGTAGCAATATCCCAATGGGCAGAATGAACGTAAGCTGGAATCGATCAGCCTTTTTGATAACTTCAGAGTAGTCAGAGATCTAGAGATGCTCTAACATTTTCTTAGTGGACTTATGGAACCAAATGTATTAATTTTAAATGATTTTTACATATTTATCTCTTTTAGTTTGCTAGGAACACAGAAACATTTTGTGTAACTGAGTTTGAAAAATATGGTAGCTTTATTATTTCCATAAACAGAGTTTACACTTACGTGACATAATACCTTGGTGATGCACTCTTAATTTGTATTTCACCCTCTCTTCCTGATGTTCTCTGCAGTCTTCAACTCTGATAGCAGACAAGCCATGGAAGATGACTGGCTTGTAAAGGGTTTACCATACCTCTTGTTAGTTTTGCAGGTGGCTGTGGATGCTGCGCTACCATGGCTGAAACATCTTAGCCACAGCAATACATTTGTGCCTTGTAAAACTGGGATATGATGAGCTGGAATCAAAGGGTTAAAATACTTTTTTACATCTTAAGAAATATTTATTAGCTTCCCCCAGCTCTTGGGCAGAGGCAAAGCTCTCTGTCTCTGACCAATGTGCTGAATCTCAAGGATTTCTAAGGGCCTCATAATTTATAATGGATAATCAGGTTTTGCTTTGCATCAGCCAATGATACACCTTCCATGTCCTGGTTCCAGACAAGACAGGGTTAATTTTTTGCAGTAGCCCAGAAGGTGCATAGCTAGGATGAGAAGGTTATTCTATACCATCTCATGTCATTGCTGGGGGCAGGGAAAAGGGCCTCTCTTCTGGGGAGAAGGGGTTCCTGTCGGTCAAGAAAATATGGTGGAGGGTCCAGTGTTTTCTGTTATCAGGGAGTTTTTCTGTGTGAATAATTTACTTTCTTATACCTTTTGTTCTTATTAATATTGTAGCTGTTACTCTTTGTTTTCTTATCTCATTGATATTTCCAGTAACTTGTTCTTACCTCATGGTCTGGTGCCTCCAATTGGAGGGAGAAGGGGAAGTGGCACAGGGATTTAGTGGGAGTACTATACTGGAGAATACAATGCCTAAACAATCACATCTCCCCATCTTGTTCCCCAGGAATTTTTCTGCCTCTCTACTCATCCCACTTCCCTCACCCTTTGCTAGTTCCCCACTTTGCCACTTGATAGAGTGGTGTTTTCTTTTCAGTTACAACACCAGAGAAGGACTAGGAGGTAGAGCGAAGGAATGTTTTATCTGTGTAAGTTCTCAAGATCAGATTCCCAGGAACATTTTTGCCAGAGAGACAGATGGTGATGCTACCACCAAGTGCCTTGTAAATTGTTGAAGAATTACTCTGAGTGAGATTACTTGCATTTCCATTTTCACATACCATGGTACTCATATCCTTTAATACAACATTTTTGTCTGGCTCTTTGGTATTAGACATAGCATACAGAATTTATGTATAATACTTCTAACTGCTTTTTCACCTTCTTGTATTTTGATTGATTTTTAAAATCAATCAATTCACTGTTTTACTTTCTGATCTTCTTTTCATTCTGCTCCTTTCTGAAATGAATCTCAGGATATTTTTCTTTGATGTTGCACTTTCTACTCTTTTTCAATTTCCTCTGCAGGTCTTCCAAGAAAAAAAATAAATCAAACTATTTTTCTGGTGATGAATTCAATAGATCTACTCTGCCTTTTCAAAGAGCTTTGTAGTGTTGAATGTACCTCTCAAAAGAAATGCCAAACAAACAGAGTTTTTGAAGTGAATTTAATACATGCATAGAATGCTGACAATCTCTGTCCCAAAGAAACTGCTGAGATTATGGTTATTAATTTTGTATAAGGGCACTATTTTGTGCTGATATGCAAGTTCTGATCCAATAACCATCAGTAGATGAAGTTGCATTAATTGTGTTCAAAATGAAATGAGAGTTCAAGGTTTCAGCTGCTACTCACAAAAACATCTAAATTCAAAGGTTTTGTTTTATCATGAATTTTTTGTTTCAAAATGGTCTTTGTTTTTTGTATTTAATTTTTATACAAAGGCTATGTTGATTATTTTTCTGTTATTTTTTCCCCAATTAGTAATTTATCATACCAGGAAACGTCATGTTATTAATGCATTCCAATGTGACAACATCCATATCACTATATTAGCTCTTGAGCAGTTTTATCTTGCATTCTGATTCTCCTGCTGTCACATTTTCACTGGTACATATCACTCTGAGAATTCTGCAGCTCAGTTATACATAAAGAGTCTAAGCTAACAGGAAAGGATAAAACCTGGGAGCACGGCAGCACATGTCTAAGGAAAACTAGAATGCCCTCAGGATTGGTGCCTTTGGTCTGTTATGTTTAGTAATTTAAAAGTTGCATAGAATGATAGCTTTAGTTAATTTATTAAATTTAAATGTATCTTATCATGACTGGACATTAATTGTTCCTCAGTGTCTTGTAGCAAACCCTTCCCTGAGTATTCATCTCATACCAGTTTGGTGGCTATTGGCTGGAAATTTCCACCATTAGGTATAGAATAAGATTTCCCTTACTAAAAAGATTTCCCATATCAATTTTCCGATTGAATTGAGAGATAAATCCTTTATGTTGATATGGAAAGTGAGAACATATCACCCTATTGACCAAGACATGGTGAAGATAAGTAACTGCACCAGGGAGTCAGCCTTGATGATGGGGCAGATAACACCATGTACTCCAGATAATTAAAGACATTAAGCACAACTAGACTGGATTTTGCATTTCTCCTACTTTTAGTAGGGATCTAGTTTCTCTGATATCTATCTTATAGGAGCTCACAGATAATATTCCATCTTAGCTTTTACTCTTTCTATTATATTTACTTTAATGATACTGAAAACTTTATCAGACATTGTTCAAAGCCTTATGTAATATTATCTGTATTATATGCATATGTATATATAATATTTGTTAAAACATAGCATTTTTTTCTAAGGCATCTAGAGCATTTTTGGTAGGCCAATTAGCTGTAGTATTTCTGTTTTATTTTCTTTTTAATTTCACATTCTTTTATTTTTTCTTTTGTTTTATCTTTGTTTTGTGCCTCTGGGACTGTTCATTACATAAAATTTAAAATGCATACTACATTTACTTTGTGATATACACCAGCTGTTATTTGGCTTCTTATACCTTACTGTATTTGTTTTGATGCTACATAAGAAATCCTTGTTTATTTTTTTTAAAAGCATTTAAAGATTTTTCTGTCTCACACTTCATGGGATTTCAAAGAATTTTTAAATAAAAACAACAGATCTTGTATTTCCCCCCCCCCCCCCCAGTTCTGGCCAGCCTGAGGTTACCTTTTAAACAATGGTGAATAGATTGAGGCTGTGATTGAGAAGTTTTCAACCTTACCCTCTGGAGACATACAGAACTCACCAGATCACTCTGATCTTTTTCAGAAGTATTGGAGAAAAGTAATTTTTTGTAATGCAATTTCTGATCCTACAGAGACACACATAATTCAGTACACAGAGGAAAGACGTGGTGACCACAGCTTTTTTTTTAAAGCTGCTGAGGAACAAGATACACACCAAGATAATTTTTTGAACTTCAGTCAAAAGCTAAAGCATCTATTGCATATTATGCTTACAATTTTTTTATTTCCTTTCTTTTTGACAAACAGTACTTCCACATTCTTAAGGAATAGTAGGTCATTGACTAGATGGAAACCCTTTGGTTTCTGAAGTCTCAAGGAATCTGTGAAAAAAGAGGCTAGCTAGCATCCCTCCAGAAAGGACAGGGCTGTGCTCTGTCCTCATCATCTTCCTCATGTACCTTGCAGTGTTCAGGGAGAAAATGAATATTAAATGAAGCTATGAATTTAAAGCTGAAAGCCAACACTTCATGTAGCTATTTCTCAGTGTCTAGAATCAGTATATGCTTCATTTTACCCATTTTGTTCAGGGCCTCTCAGAACCACTGCCTTGGATATCTGAGAAAAGACACTTTCTGAACAGCACAGACATCTGAGGCTGGACTCAATGTTCAATAACAGCCAACCCTAAGGTGATGTAACTGGCAGAGATCAGTTAGCTTAAGAAAATATGAATAATATTTTTAAGCAAAAGCTGACATTTTCATGAAATCGTCTGAGGCCTAGGCTGGTGTTTAAAGCAAAGAATAGTAGATATTGTGAATATAGTAAAACAGAAGTAGAAATTGAATTATGGAATGGTTTCCATCGTTCTCAACAAAGAGAAAATAATAGTTTGTGTAAATCACAGAAAAGGTTATTATAATTATCCCTCATGATGATGGGCAGAGTTTGTGCTGGCCACAGTGTTCAGACTCGCACTAGGTTATCTTCTTTCTCACATCCATTTTCCACCATGATGAAAATCTAAAGTAGGCAGAAATTCAGAAAATGAGATGCACATTATAACCCCATGGAGATTAAATTTACGCAGAAAAGTAATCACTGACCAGAACATAATTTATAGGTAGCTTTCTTGAGATCTTAATACAAGAAAATTACACTATGTACAGAAGAAAATTTGCTTTAAATTAGAGCTCAAAGATAAGCATGATGTCCCAGTTTTAAATGGAGGAGATGGGAAAATGTTATCATAGTAATTCTGAGGATTTGAATTAAAGACAAATGAAACCAGCACCTCAGGATTTTTACTGAGACTACTGAATTGCACTCAACAGTGACAAAGATTATCCAGGTCTTGGTGGCTCTGATTGTAAGTTTTGAGTAGCATTTGGACTGCAGCTATAGTAATGAAGAACGTACAAAAGTGAAGTTCAAAATTAGGATTTTTCATGGTAGTTAAGATGTGTAGCATCTGTGAGGAGTCACAGTAACAAGGTTTTGTAAGTGCTTTTTTTCCATGTGTCACCAAATATTGTTGAAGTTAAATGAAAAAAATCCTTCTTTACATACATTGAGCAGCTGATCACTAACAACACCAGTGTCTGTCAAGACTTTTTTCCTTATAAAGTCAGGGGAGCCCTGCTACAGTCATTGTTATGTTAAATACACGTACCTTGTCTAGCAACGCATGTAACTACATGTTTAGCTCTCAAAATTTCCACCTCTATTGTACAGAATCAAGGCCTCAGTGCACATTTATTCAAAACTGAAATCACGCAGCACTGGCACCTTGATTTGGTAAAAATTTATGTGTGTCAAGGCCCCAGAGCTTCCAGGCATAAATGTATGGGTTTAAGGTTAAGTTTGCATTGCTCCTGCAGTTCACATGAAAAACCATCCTAGTGCCATTGGCAAGTGCAAGACATCAATCATCTGCTTCACGTGGGGGCACAGGAGTAGGCATGTGTGTGTAAAGCTCAAACAGCAATTCGTCCCCTTTGACAGCTCTAGTAAATGTATAGCTATGTCCAGTTTTAACACATTTTTCCACAAGGCATGGGCCATTTAGACAAATCACAAAATAATGATCAGAGGTCTAAAAATTGTGTGTAAAGAAATATTAGAAGAAATGAGATTGTTCATTTCCAAGAACGTGTCAGGAAGGCAGAGTAACCAATTTCCAAATGTTGCCAAAGAATACATGAAAGTAAAAAATAGTACTTTCCCTATGCAGGATGTTGGACATGTATTAGTAAATCTGAAGAAAACAAAATATAGGTTATAAACCAAAAAATTATAACAACAGCTAAATACTAAAATAAATTGACTAGGAGGGTTATGGAATCTTCTGCCATTTAAGGTTTCTAAAGACAAGCTGGATAGATGTCGCTCTGGTGTTTATGTGGGGGAATAATTATGAAATAGCAATTGGCTTCCCAAAATGACATATAGGTTAGAAAGTAGAATTCAAGTGGAAAAGCTGTGTGATTTTCTGCCAGACCAAATTTCAGCAGATACAGCTTTGTCTGGTTGGGCTTTTAAGTGATCCTTAAGTTTTATGTTAAGTTATCCTGCTGTAATACCTGGGGAGAGAGAGGGAACACAGGGATATTGTGACCCTAAGGGACAGAGAGGGACTGGCAGGGTGGTTCAGCAGTGGAGACAGGCTTAAGCTAAGGAAAGAAAACAACATCAGTGAATTTTTGGCTACAGAAAATGAGGCTCTATTGGACTAGTTTTCATTCCATGGTCACATCTAATTGTATGATGCCTGAACATTTTCCATTAAAAAAAGAAAAAGCTTTGGAACTGTGCAAGTAAAACACTAATATTTTTCTTTTCATTTTCTTTTCACACTTCTTTTCATTTGAAATTGTCAAGATATACAGTTTTATAGAACACTGTTATTACATTTTTCTTTTAAGTAAATATTTTAAAAGTAAAATACAGGCTGCTAAGCCTGCAAAAGATTACATATTAAATTCCTTAGGTTTTGTATGTTGCCTTTTCACTCCATATTATTAGAAAATACATTCTACCAAGAAAAAGGATTGCATAAATAAGGATATTTGGCAAAAAAATGTGTTTGTTTCATTTGTAAATCTAAGTTGTTGATACCCATAGATATGTCCACAAATACTAATAGCAAGGACAAGACACATTAAGTATGTTGTTGGAGCAGTTTCCCAAAGCAATTTTGCTGTAGTCTGGCACAAAGCCAAATGGAAATTTATCAAATAGATTAAATGGTAAAACTAATGGCAGCATTTCAGACCTCAGTCTTAAATGGGAAATAAAGGTTCCACAGTAAATTGGAAAGTTCATCTGTAAATGGTGACTTCTTAAACATGTAGTGTGCCTACAGCAGCCTTTTAATATAGCTATAATTAAGACATATGGAAGAAAATGTATATTCACCAACAATAATCAAATGAATATTCAGTTAACATTTTCAATAAATAACATTGGTCAGTGTCAAGGAATAAGCAACAGACTGATTTCTTCAATAAGATGATATATGAAAAGATTGTGAGATCTCCTCCAAGTTTATTTTTTTTTCCCCTCCCATTTTAAGTCACTTCTAATTTCTTACCATTTCTTTTCTCAAGGGTACCAGATATTTCTTTTTCTTCTGTTTCTGGTCTGCTCTCCATCATTCTTTGGTGAAGCCGTTTGATCAAATTTATTATTTGCTTTGCAGCCATTTCTTTGACCATTAAAAATTTCCACCAGAAAGTATTACCCCCTGTAATGTGGGCATCTTTCAGGAACGATGCACTTTATGAATTACTCCCAGGAATGTCCTTGGGCATAACTCTTCCTCCCTCCCATATCTGCTCAGACTTGGCTCTGGACCCCATACTTCTCAAACAGAAGACTCCAGTCCTTCTTGGTCTCATAGCATCTCCCCCATTGTCCTTCCCCTTTCCCAGAACTAGACTCTACTACTTTTTTTGGCAGGTTTCACTCCTGCAACCCAGAGAATTAAGCTTAATACTCTGCAAATTCAGGTTCCAAACTTTATCTGCCAACTATCATCTTCATCTTTATAGATTTCTTTTGCTCTCTACTTTTTTTCCTCCCTGTGTCTTTCTGATTCTGTCTTTATTGGAGATGTCTTTTTTTGGCATCTGATTTCCTTTTCTTTGCATCCTATTAATATTTTGATTTTCCCAGAAAGTCTGGGACAGTTAGGATCTTCAAACTGCATCTAAACTTAAAAAGTAGGGAGGAAGCAGAAGTGATGAAGACAAATCTGATGGATTGAAACGACCTTAGTACCAGGATAGTGGAAATACAGTGAACTAGTGAAAAATTTTGAAAAAAAAATATGACTGATTGATGATGATGTTTATGAAAAATTCTTTTTGGAACCAAGTCAGCTAGTACTGAAATTAATTTTGCTCCAGTAAAAACTAGAATAGACTGTTTTCAACTTACCACAGAAAATTTATTGGAGGTTTGCTGGAAAACTGTATATATTATATAGCAATACTTTCAGAATCTTGATAATACTCCTAATACGTGTTTTATGTTGTTCTGGTTTTTTTTGGTTTAATTTTTTTTTTTTGTCCTTTACAGTTTTCAGCAGTGAAAGCAAAGGAATTTCTCTAAAGCAAAGTCACTGTTATTATTATAGTTGCTGACAATATTTGCATTTGGAAAACTTTATTGTGTCCCATTTACAGGTGTGTAGTGATGTATCTTGAAATGCTTGTGATATATGGATATACACCTGCATTGTCTGCTGACAAACGCACTGCACATGAAATATTTCTTCTCTATTATAAAGTGACTGATTTCAAAAACTATAAGTACCCCCTAAACATTTCTATGGTATTTTCTCTCAGAGGCTGCTTTATTTTTATGTTTTCCTCATGTGAGGCAGAATCTTCGATTTCCTTTGCTCTCTTCTATTTGCGTTGTGATCTGTCATTGATATTCTGTTGTGAATGAAGATGTCTGCTGTATAACAACAGTCAGAGTGTAGGGTGCCAATAAAAGAAGAAAAATGCAAGTTTTCCATTCAGTGTCCCTGAAACAGAGACTTGCTGTTAATTCACAAAGGCAGTGAATTCTGAAGGCAAGTTTTGTGGCAAGTTATGTGGAGAAACTGTAGGAAATGTGGACATTCTACAAATGCAGACAAATATAGATAGTGTGCAAGTAAAATAAGAGGATCACTAATTATTTAAATGATGGAAAATACTTCAATGCATAAAAGAAATAAAAAAGAAAGATGAAAAGAATTGAACCTTCAAGTGCTGTGAAATGCTTTTTCTTTATGATGTAATTTGAAAGGGTTTCTTTTGTATAATGTGAAGTTATAGTTCAGAGAGGTTTTAGTTTCATTCTTAGGCTTCATGTTGCCATTGTGTAGGTACTTCTGGACCAATTCTGGACATTTAAGCATTTGATGATTGAATAAATGAAAATTTTATTATCTAAAAGCATTTAACATAACAAGTGCTGGACCCCATGCAATGAGGTCACTCTCCATGAGAATGCTTTAAATTTCAGAACAGTCCTGGTCTTTTTTGGATGAATTATGAAGGTTTATTCAGACACACTGACATGCTGAGTACAGGATCAGTGACAAGTGACCACAAGTGAGGCATTCAGGGGCTTCTTATCTCAGCTGATGTTTGAATATAGCTCCACAATGTTTTGCCACAAGTTAGAATAGAAGGCGTAAGAATTGGTCTGCCAATGAAAAACATATTCTTGATTATCTTGCAATTAATCTGATCTAGATAAGGTGATAGAAGTAATTTAGATAGAGCTTAGTGAAGATCAAGATGAAGAGAGGGTCAGAAAGAGGTTTTGAAAGGCTTAGGTTTTTTTCTGAGGGAAAAGAGACTTCACTTAGAGTGTGTTTTCTTGCCTTTGGGTGATGCATTGTGTACCTCTAGTGCTTATGGAAAAGTACTAACAGGCAGGTGAGGAGTTTTGGAGGATGTGTGAAGGGAATTGAATAGGGAATTGAATACAAGCAGAACATCCAACTGCAGTTTTTGATTCCCTAAATATACCATTGCTGTTGCAAAAATACAGGGGAATTGGCAAGGTTAATTGGTTCAGAGATTGAACAAAAGGTTGCTGCTTGAAATACAAATCTTTGGATCAGCTGGCTGGATGGCCAGACTGTAAAGTCATAAATTTTAATTGCTCTTGCTCCTATGGAGTTTGTAGAAGACCTAATCCCAACTTCTTAGTGCACCAAAATGTCTAATGACTTCTGTATAAGTGAGTGTGCAGAGAATGCACAATCATATCTGGAATGATTATACAGCATTGGATCTTGCTTCTGTTTTCTATGCTGTGAACTGACTGTTGATTTAATTTAACCTGGAAAAATTATGTGACTGAATTGATTAGTTCTGCAATTTTCTGGACTTATGCACTGCACTGTTTTCTTTCTGTTTCTTTCAGCTCGAATGCTACAATACAGTTTTGTCAAGGTTTCTTTAGGATGACTTTTCTCGAGGACTAAATTAATAAGTCGTGCTAGCAAAAGAGGGGAAAAGAAGAGTAATTCTGGTTGTTTAACCATTGTTTACATGAACATTGTAAGTTCTCCCACCACATTCAAAACATTTTATGTTAATATGACTGCTTTCATACCTGTGCTATCACCATTTCTCCTTGGATTGTTTTATCTAGGAACTTTTTGTCGTGTATGGAGAAATTCTGTGCATTTTTTAAGAGCAGAGCAAATATTGCAGCTAAAAGATATAAGGGAGAGCTTGAGTTAGTGAGTTGTTAGGGTGATCATCATCACCTGCAAAAGGGGCATGATGATTTTTTGCTGGTCATCCATTAGGTGCAGAGAGGTCCATGCCTACTGCTCCCTGAAATAGCTGTGTTGAGTTGTCATCTATGATTCCCTGATCTTTGCTTTGGAATTTTTTGCACATTCGCATCTCTTTTTTACCACTTGATCCCTTGGGCTCGTCACAGGGCTGTGAGGGCCAGTGGCTCTCACCACCCCAGTGAAGAGATGGGCACCTCCACAGTTCTTCCTCAAACTTAGCAGTCTCCTCAGAGATCAGAGCCAAGGCTGCACAGCAGGGCCACACAAAAAGAGGTGTTGGATGGCAGAGAGAGATGAACACCCAGGAAAGTGGAAGATTGCCACCCAAACCTCCAGGTCATCAGCAGGTGACAGCTCTTATCTTCCCTCCTGCCACCTGCCTTTGGAATTTCCTAGTGATAGAAGCTATTTTTGGAACTGGGGGTAGTTTAGGGGGCATTAGGTAGAGATGGATACTGGGTGTCACAGCTGGCAGCTGGGATCTGCAGGCCCCTGTCCATGTACATTAGAAATACACTCACCACAGTCACCACACATGGGTTTTTTCTTTTCTACATCTAATACAGTAAAAGTGTAATTCATATATTAATGTACAGCAGCTTCCTCTCTGTATTTGTATGACATCTTTAGAATTTCTTATTTATCTTTTACATATCTTTCTCCTTTCTTTGTCAGGAGCATTTGTATTTCAGGCAAAAGTAAGTAGCACTGCCTGTTCCTGAGGTTGCCAAGCAATCTCCTTGATACATACCTTTTTTCAGTTACTTATAACTCAGCCAGACTCTAGCTGTTTGTGATGAATTTTTCCATGCCACTTTCTGCCTCCAGCTGAATCTTTGCATCAAAATGTTTCAAGCTTTTCTGAGAATGATGCTAGGAGAAAATAGGTTGTTTTGTTCACATGATTCAGAAGTTTTGTTTTGAAATACTAAAATATCTTTTGTTTGGAGGAAAGGGAAGAGATGAGGAAGAAGCAGAAAGACTGAAAAATATGAGATATGTATCTTTTGCTTTCCAAAAAATATCTGCTGGACCA
The DNA here is from genome assembly GCA_013397195.1 of Hylia prasina. Taxonomy (NCBI): domain Eukaryota; kingdom Metazoa; phylum Chordata; class Aves; order Passeriformes; family Sylviidae; genus Hylia; species Hylia prasina. The sequence continues at coordinate 685,920 of VYXD01010592.1, read as the reverse complement.
AAAGTTAAGCACAGAGACACAGATTTTGGAAGATGGAATCCTGGGAAGGTATACTGGGCAATCAGGAAAATGTCCAAGGAGTGTGTATGTGGAGTTGGACCCAGGAATCAGTAGGGGTATAATGTGACAGATCAGGGAGGGACCCAGAACAAATGGACCTGTTGTCCAAGGGAATATTTGGAGCCTGGCATCTGAGGGAAGCAGGATGTTTAGGCAAGGATACTGAGATAGGAACAGCCTCTGGAGTCCTGGGCTACTCAACACAGGGCTGGGAATGTGGCAGCTGGGATTTAACAAAAACCTTTTCTTGTGGGGTTTCACTGCATGATCACTGACTACTTTTCCACAGCACCCCAGTGTCATTCATTGTGCAGAAGGCATCTCTCCATGCTATTCTACATTCTGTTAAGTAAAGGAGAGTCTTGTTTGTAGGATGTTAATCTCTTTACTCCATGCATTTAATTTCATAAGCTGGCAATAGTCACAAATGCCACACAAATTGTGCAGAATCTTGCAATCCAAATTTACTGCAGTAAAAACAAGTCAATGTAACAAACAGTGAAAACAAACTCTGCCTTCTAATGTCATCCAGAGCCTGAGGTGGCTTTGGAACTGGTGTTCAAAATGAAGGCAGTGCTGGAAATCAATCTAAAGCAATTTTAAGATTCTAATTTAAATGTATTATAAACAAGAACAAATGAGAGGATTTTTTTTTTCCCTTCACAATTCTCTTTTGCTTCCTTTGTCTTCTTATGAATGTTTTCCTCTTTCTTATTTTATTCTTTTGCCTCTTATTTAAATACAGAGACTGATTTAGCTAGCTGAGATTTCATCTTTTGTAACAATACTGTGACCCGTGACCAGAAGGGCACCTAACAGCACTGACTTAAAGAACCTGACTCTGGCATCTGCCAGGTCTTGAAGGAGCTGATAAGACTGTGTGATGTGTTTGTATTTAATAGTGAGTTTGCAAGTGGGAGACTACAGCTCCAAGTGAAAATATTCTTTCCTTTTCTTTCATCTTCAATTTCCTGTGCAATATTCTTGCCCGTCCTTCTAGAAATAACAGAATTATTTTATTTTTCTTCTCTAATAAAGAATAGCATTTCTGTAAATTGATCAACTGGGAAATTTTCTTTCTAAATACTCTGGACGATAAAAATAAAGGAATAAGAAATCTTATTAAAAAGAAAACCCTTGGTAAACAAATACTGTAAAGCCTCTGTATTCATTACTTGAGCATTATTCAATAATCTAATGTTGTCCTATCATATGGTCATTTGACACCTTGACCATTTAGGCCTATTTAGTCCTTCAAAGGAAAAGAAGGAATAGTAGTAAGTTGAATCAATTGAATGGTGCTCTAAAAATTGAAGGTTTTGTTCCTAGCTTTGCCAATTGACCCTTTCAATTGGCAGAGAGACAAAAAACCCCTCCTTTTCATTTGCTGAATAGTCTTTGTCTGCTGAATGTTTGACTCTATATCCCAAGAGTTGATCTGCACAAGGGCTGTCTCCAGTGCAATTGAAAGTAATGTAAAAGGCAATTGGAACATTTAAACATCCTATATAATGTTAAGTTGCTTTGAAAAATCATGACCTCTTGCACGATTTGCATTCTGTTCCTCTGTTCTCTGTTTTCTCATTTGTAGGAATGAAGGTAATATTATTTCCTCTATCTCACAGATTCATTCATCCTGGTAATGGCCAGTAATGAAGACAATGATTATTCAGAGTCAATTGTAATTTTCTGCAGCAGGTGAGATGGATCAGTGGGTCCTGTCTTTTTCTCAGAGGGTATGTCCTTATTTCAATAACAGTCATCAGCATCACCTTCCTTGATGAACCTGGGCAGGCAACCAACGCATTAAATTGGCCTACAGCAGATATTTTATTTTGTGGATTTGCAGATATCCAAAAATTTTCCAGCAAGAGTACAGATATGTGGACTGAACCAAAGCCTTTTGAAAAGAGGATCTTTCTCGCTTCTGATTGCCCTTCATGGATACATTAAAAATTGTTGACAGTCTTGCAGAGGTCTCTGGGCTGCAGGTAAAAAGCAAGTTTATAGACACTGAATGTGGTGGTTTGTTTTTTAGGGTTCATTGTATTTCATTTTGTATTTGGAGTTTTGCACAGTTCCAATGGTTTATTCTGCATTCCTCTTCAGTTTTTCCCCATTTGGTTCACTCCAATTCCCCCCCCACCTGTCAGTTCTGTAAACCCTGCCCCTGGCACCTCTCAATTCTGTCCAAGCCTCTCCCTGCCTTCCA
>VYXD01010592.1:666873-679280 GCA_013397195.1 Hylia prasina | reverse complement strand
AAAAAAAAAAAAAAGGTTTGGCACTTAGTATTCATGAGTAGACTTGTGCAAATAATAGATATTTTGGTTCAGTGGCCTCTCAGAAACGTATATAAATAAAATTTCTTGAGGTCTACTGAACAAATTCAATCCCTGTTTTCTTTTTACAATGCACTTACATATTTCTGTTTGACAAAACTGAAATGAGATATTTTGTTTTTTCAACTTCTAATCCCTCTATTTTCTGCCTGAGACTATTAATCAAATAAAATCAACAACAGTTTTATTGTTCCAAAACTATTTCTTCAGCATTATTTTTCTTCAGAGTATACTTTGAACAGCTCTGCTTGTGAATATTTTGTGCATAGGCAAGGAATGAATATTTAAAACACTGCTTTTATAAGGAAATTTAAAAAAACTCAGCCAATAAAACCTACAGGTCCAGAAAAGGTAAAGAATATATATTCAATCCATAGTTTGCTAAAGCATGTTTCAGTTTTAAGCATTCTCTAGCATATGCCCTCATAAGCTAGGGCAGAATCAACAACTTTCCAATGAATTAATGTTGCTTGGCTTTGGAAAGGTATAAGCATAGATTAACTAGGAATCACGGAAAAGTAAAATATTTTGCAATAGTTGTTGTTATAGGGACTGTAGGAATGCATATATAGCAAGGAAAAGTAGATTTTGTAAGTGACTGCTGCAAATTATTTTTGTTTTAGGATGAACTACCCAAGTTATTTAATAACAATAAAGGATGTTGTTTATATTGGCTAGTAAAAATGTGTAAATTTCTAGCATATGCAGAATTGTAACATTTGTCTGTCTTACTTAAAAAAAGAGTCAATACTACCTGCCATATATATTGTTAAACAAAGGCTTGATTATACAGAAATGCTGGGCAATAGGAAAATCAGACTAGTGTTGATGCCTTAAGTTTTAGCTTTTATGTTTTTCAGATCCTGTACTGGATGAGTATATAACTCTGAACTTCATATAGAGTTAGTAAGCTCTCGCCACAGCTTGGTCAGACAAAACATTCCTTCTGGGCCTGGGAACCAAGGTCACACCATTTGCCTCAAGCTCAGGAAAGTATAAACAAAAGTGAATTAGGGGGAGAGGCAAACCAGGGGAATGTGACTTCATTGTATAATTGGACAATTAACCTCTGATATGCAAATAGATCAAACTTATATCTCTCTGAGAAAACTCGTGACTGTCCTTTATCTTGGGTGTAGTCTCTGCCAGGCTTTTGCACTGCCCAAGGTGTGTCTGTTAAAGGCCTTTATTAAATACCCACTTTATTCTCTAGCTCTGTCTAGCCTCTCTTCTAGGTAGCCTCTCCAGGCATCAGTATAGTCACTCATGTAGTAGAGTATACAGAGCCTGTTTTCTGCAACAAGTGCATATTTGAAATTATTAACTGAAAAATTAAACAATGATGAAAGCCATTATGGCAAAAATATAAGGTATTTGATACTAAGATAATCAATTCAGCCTGAATTAATTGGTGATCTTAGAGGCCTTTTCCAAACTTAATGATTCTATGAGATATGGAGAGAAAGGACATGCTTGCATAAAGTGAATAAATTCCTCCAAAAAGCTATTTTGTACAGAGTATGCTCATTACTGCGTGACTCAAAAACTGGTATACTGGTATATATTTATTTTTCATTAATATGAAAAATAAACAGGTCCAAAAAAGTTAAGTTTGGAAGGGACCTTTGGTGCATAAATGTCCTCTAGTGCAACCACCTTCTCAAAACAGGGCCAATTCAGTGGGGGATGAGATTGCTCAGGGCCCTGTCCAGGTAAATCTTGGATGGACCACACCAGGTTGTGTCATCTTGTCCCAGATAGGACATGAATATCCCAATGATGAGAAAAGGAGGTCATTCAGAATGAAATTAAACAAAACAGGACAATGAAATTGCCTTCTTATTCTGGGCATGACTCAGCTGAAGTGATTTGGATTCTTTTTTGAAAGGCAATGTACATCAGTGAACACTCTGGGGTGGCAGGTAAGCAAACATGTCCCAGAGGGGATGCTTCTGAGCACTGGGGTATCTTAGGCTTGATAACACTGTTTGCACAGCACTAAGAGAAACTCCTTCTAGCTGTTTCATGGAACAGGAGACACTTCCCCAAACTTGTTAACAGTACTGTAGCTCATAAAAAGTGCATCAAATACTTTGAATTTATTAGCCTGTAATTCTGTGATTCCACAGTAACAGACATTTGCACAAAATAGGTCATGAGTGTAGTTGTAGCTGTCAATTGGACATTCAGATACCTTTCTGGCTAATTTAATTGTATCTGTGAGAGGATTTTTGTATAACCAGTATTTAGAAAGAATGTGTTTAGTGGTTATATTTTATTTCATATATTTATACATGACTTTTTATAATGGCAGCTGTACAGATGGACTAGAGCTCTTACTCTTTCCTCATTTGCTTAATTAATTGTCCTTTTTGGCTTTACTTTGTACTTTATACCAATCCCCTAGCCTCACACCCATAGTAAAAAGAATAACTGAAAAATAATTGAATGAGGAACAAAAATATACAAAGCACTCAATGGCTAAAAGTTCAGCATTACAATGAGATTTTTACATAGCACCTAAGCTTATGTGCAGCTGTGAGAAAAAAGGTAGAATCCCAAAATCTCTTAAAAATGGTTGGTGGAGGTAGATGTTATGGAAGGTGAGTCAGAGCTTGTAAGTGAGGTATTAGCTGTTATTCTTTACTCAGTGTTAGAAAGTCTTCAAAAGTGGGTTGTGGGGACACTTTTCCTGAAATGAATGGTACATTATCTGTTCATCCATTGATATACACTGTCACTTCCTTCATTAGTATCAATTTGTTTCTACATTTCTCTCTGTATTGGTATTTACTCAGGTCTTTTATCTTCCCAATTCTGTTCACTGGATTTTGTGCTCTGTATCATCATCAGTGATACCAGGATAGCTCAAAGAGTAAAAGTACTTCTGACTTTAAATGTTATTCATTATTTTTGTATGTGATTGTCTTTGCTTTTTATTTAATGGCAGTCTGAATCCTGTGTTTATCCCCCTTCTGATTAGTACAGAATAAATGGCTAAGATAAGTGACAGCATTTGACTTTGCCTGTTGAAACAGCGACACAGGGTAGGACACAGGAATGGATAAACAGCTGTTTGAAATTAGACACTGTGTGTGTGGAAATAGAGATGTGTCAGCCAGGGAATAGAGCATAGTCAGGTCTCAGACCTCCGCTACCTTTAATGGGACCAACTTGCTTGTGGAAAGAAACTTGAGGAATATTAAGTGGCTCATAGAACAAATAAAACCTTTTGGAGAACTGCTTTGAGAAATGAGTGTTTTCTGGTAAATGAAAGTATACCTCAGTTGCATAATACTGCTATGTTCAGCAGGCTCAAAGCAACACAATAAGGGCAGCAGTGGTATTGTATAAGGGACAGAAGATAAATGAAGTATTGATTTCAGAACCAGCAGAATGCCACAAAAGGGACATACAATATTTCTATGGGGCCAGATCCTCACTTGCTGTAATTTGGTATTGTGCCATTGAAGTCAAGCTGATTTATGTCAGCTGTAGTTCTGCACAGGTGTATTTATAACAGGGAGGCATAAATAAAAGTCATGGCCAGAGTGCTTGGTAGGAGTTGATTTCCCAAAATCGAATGATGCATACGCAGGCTTTACAGTTTATCTGTTCTTTCAACTAACTGCAGTACTCACCTTCAGATAATTTCTGATCTGGTTTTAGCCTATCTGAATAGCTCTTTCCCTTGCATTCTGGGGTCCTGTTTCATCCTGATGTTCTCCAACTTAAAAAATTATTTTCCTGCAGAGGCATAAAGGCGACTGCTAACCTGTCCTCTGCAAGCTCTCCTGGTTCACACCATTTTTCCTGTAGCCCCACAAAAAAGTCCATTGCATTGAGGTCTTCATTCTGGGGTTCCTTCCTGCCTGGTAAAAGGTGCCACCGAAGAGGTAGTTGCCAGTGTTGAAACAGCATAGGTCCCAGCATTATAGGACTGAGTATCAGTTTTTTCTGCATTTTGAGAAAGAAATGGATCTTGGAAATAAATAACTTCCTTCTACTGGTTTTAATAAGGGTAACCCTGTGTGAATGCCAGAAGTGTGCTAACAAAACATCCCCCAATACACTGCTGCCCCATTGTGACAGACTACTGTTGGATGCCCATCAGAAAGCCATATATTTGTACCTTTAAAAAATTAAAAATAAAAAGCCTATGCGTGGTCTGGTTTGTGTGCAGTGTTTTGTGTTTGAAGTGTATGGCTTAGCTGAGAAAACCTAGACTGTCTGAGAGTCTGCTTTGGTCTGAGTGACCTAAACAAAACCAGAGACAACACTCTCATTTTTATCTAAATAAGATATATTTAGAGGGGATTGTAAAAATTCAAAGGAATACATTTCTTTGAAATATTTCTATTAAATTTTCACTGAGAGAATTTTGGACAATCACTCTGAGGTTTATTTTTCTAACAGTCATGGAAATGACACAAAACATCCTGTTTTGTGTCATTTTATGCATGCATTTTTATTTTGACTACACTTCATACTTGATTTTCTCTTGATTTACCAATTGTGAGATGAAACTTAAACAGCAGGTTACTAAGTATTCAAGTGCATTCACATCATTGTTCAAAATATTTAAGCATGCTGTATAGAATTCTCCAGGTCATATGTGTGTATTAATCTTAAGTTAGTGATGAAAGAAATTTTAAAATTTTTCCCAGTTGATAGAGTTGCTCAAAAAATTAATTACTAAAATTCAATGATTTTTTTTGTTATAACTATTTGTGTTTAGCCAATTTGTGTTTAGTTACATACCAACTTGAATAACACATTCTTCTTGAATAATGTTAACTGGTTTTCCACAATCTCTTGCCTGAAGGCTATTTACAAGTCTTCAAATCAGAGATGATGAAAGGAAACAAAATCATGAGACTTTTTATCTATGCATTTTTTAAGAAATCTGTCCTGTTAGTCGCCTTTAATGTACAATATGGGGACCCACAGAGAACACTACCTAATCCAAACATAAAGATTCTATTACTGTGTAAAACAGACTCATAAATCTGAAAGCCTGTATTGATTAGTTAGTAAATATTTTCCCATAAAAGCTTCAAGTCTTTTCATTTGTTTATAACCCATGTTGGTATAATTTAGCTATAGGGCCCACTAGGGCACACTGAGTAGAAAAGAGAAAAAAAAACCCCACTCCACTATTTTAGGGTAAAAAAGTCTCTCAACTCTGTAGCTGAATTCAAAACAATATTTTATGATGAGCAAGCAGTTACTTGGGATGGGAAACAAACTCTTGGACCAAACATTTTCTTTTCTTTTACTTTCCTCCCTATTTCTCACATCAAATGGAAATTTGGCCAGCTAGATTTCCTGATTTTTCTCTGCTTATCCAGATAATTGTTGTGGAGGGTTTACTTTGTTGTTTTTATTAAAATGCAAACAACTTACATCCTCAGAGATCATTTTCATTTTCCTCAAAATAAATCCTTGAAAAAAGTGTGATGAAACAAGATTGAACATGTAAAAGACAGTATTTTCCAGTGGTTTTTTTAATTCCTTGAATTAAAGAAGGCTCTATACTCATTTGGGCATGATGTATGCTTTCCTGGGGAAAATGGAAAAGTGGATAAATACATACACAGCAAGGGGCAGACTGTGAGTATGCAAACGAAATCTCACCTTTAAGGAGAGGGTAGGAAAACCCTGTTGTAGCCATTTAGTAAAAAAACCCCCTATTAATTTATTGAAGAAAAAGAAGTCTTTCTTTCAGGATGTACTGGTTTAACAGTAGGGGTTGGGAATTTCCACTGAACAGAGCTGACCATGAGCAAGGAATAAATTGGCTCAGTTGCTTCCTGGCAGAGTCTGTCTCTTGGCTGTTAGCTACCACTGACCAAAAAAAAATTCCATTAAAATGAATCCTGAAGTTTGTTGAAAAGTCAGTGGCACTAGATATCGCTTAAACAATAGAAATAGTAAAAGCAAGCCCAAAAGTTCACTCTTTCTAACTTTGTAGCTAAGAATGGTTACATTGCCAACTAGTTATTTAAAGAAACCCAAACAGGCATATATATGCAGAATAAAGAAAAGAATTTGGGAGTAAGGTGTTTGGTTTTTTAAACATTTTTTTCTATTAGAAAAACAGGTAAATTTTTAGGAAGCACATCTCAATACCATTAAACCTAGAGAATTTCAACTTACTGCTTTTAATCCTGTTGGTAACTTTCTCAACTGAAAATTATTCCAAGTAATAGTTTTATTTATTGATTTCTTCTACCATTGTGACTAAGCAGTACAGACTGGAGGTACAGCTAATGTGTCCTGAAGGAAGCACTTAGAGTGATAAAAATTAAACAGCTTGCTATTTTATAAGCATTTATAACTTACAAGGTATCAAAGATGTCCATAAAGTTTTACAAACATGGAAGGATCTGTAGACACTTACAAACTACTTTAAACAGACCACAACAGTGTAAGTGAACAAGTATACAGGCAGAGCTGAGAGAGAAGATGCTTTAATAGTAGTTGATGCATGTGACACGAATCCTCAAATCAAAAAGCTTTCATGGCCTATCCACAGCCAAACTATCATTTCCTGGGCAGCACTGGGAGGTCAGCACCTACCTTTCACTGACCTGGGATATCAGCTACTGTCATTGACTAGTTACAGTTTCAGACAGGCATTTTTCTGCTGTCTCCTATTTTACTTGTCATTTGAAAGAATTCCTTATAAATAAAGGTAAGGAAATTCTCTTTAAAATGTCTCTTTAGATGTTTGCTGGCAGTGATGTCCTGGATAATATTGTAAGAAAATGTTTCTCCTTCTGTGTTGGGATTGTCCCTCACAGCGTTGACATCAAATGTCTTGCCTTTTTGGCATCTCCTGGTTTTTTCTTTAAAACTTGTAAAACTTGCAGAAGAAGATAGGATTTTGTTGTGCGTTTGCCCAGCATTGTTTTGTTCCATGTCTAGTATTTGGTGAAAAAAAAAAAAAATACATCCTACCCCCACACACCAGTGGGTTTTAAGGATGGAGTGGAAGAGGAAAAAAGAGAAAAAAAAGAAAACAGAAGGGTGCAACAGAGATAAGCTTGTAGGCTACTCAGAGTCAAGTTATTCAGATGAAGAGACAGAGGTTGTAGAAGTCATGAAGTAGGATAGTTATTGTAAGAGAAAAAGGGATGACAATGCTGTGATCCAAAAGACTCTGCGTTTAACTCAGTTAAATTACACTGAAGAAAATATATTTTTGGTACCACAGAGTTGATAGGTACTGAGTTATCCCTGTGACCCTTGTATTACATATGCCCCTTTAAAATACCACAATTTTACACAATACCACAATGCCATAATCTAAGAAGCAATCCACAGATAATCAATCCTGGTGTGTGGCTTTCCTTACAAAGTGGCTCAGAATGTGGCAAATTCCTCTGTTTGTGTTCCTGGGCCCTTGTCAGTGATGTGGGGATCATAGGATGAAGAGAGCGAGCAGTGATGGAACTCAAATAATGAGGTACTCAACAAATGAAAAATTTGAAGTAAACTTCTACTCATATATATGCATAATGGTGAATAATAAAAGTGTTTTATTCTGTTCTAATGGAAAATCTGTGAATATCCTTCTGAAAAATGCTTACTGTTGGGTTAGTAAGAGTCTGACTAACTATTATGTCATAGTAAAATGGCTTGAGAAATTTAGAAATACATCAGTGAGTCACCAGAACAGAAACTGTGGCTGCAGGAAAAAGACTGAAAGAAGAGAAATGGTGATATGTCAGTTCTTGAATGTGGTCCTGCCTGCAGCTTGCATCTGACCTGCCTAAGGCAGTGCTCCCTGAGAGCGACTGCAGAACTGGCTGTGATGCTTCTGCTTCTGTCAAAAATTTGTGTTCCTTAGTGACAATTACATGAAAAGCTCATCTATTCTGCTCTATGATCTCGCTCTGCTGCTGTAGCCCTTGGGAAAGACTGTGGTACAGCGTGAATCCTGGCCAATACTTAGTGTAGAGGTTGGCCTAGATGAGGCTAGAATCCTTTCACTTGTGTCACTAGTCTGTCATGGACTCTGTCAAAGAGTCCAGAAGCATGAGAAACAAACTGCTTCAATGTTTTTCAATTTACTATAGGAAAATGTCTTTTCATGTGTCTATTTAAAATTCAGAAAGCATATGTATTTCTCTTTATAAGCACAGCTTGGAGTAATATTAAATTTTTTTTCATTTAACTTGCATATTTCTCTCTAATTATTTCTTGTTGATCTGCCAGTACTTTGGGAGTTCTCTTACTCAGGAGTCTACAGCCTTCTGTCATCCAATATACACACAACTTCAATGCCTCATAAAAAACCCATCTCATTGAGATGAGAGCCTGGCAATCATTTACCTATATCTTTGCATCTTTACTCTCCACTGCTCGCTCTTTGTTTGTCATATTGATTTTGTGTTTTCAGTCACCCATTGGCCTTGAGTAGGATGAATGATTGTGTATTGTTTACATTGCAGTAATGCCTCGTGGCAATGACAATTCAGAGAGCTGGACCCTGTACAAATGTCCAGCTGGATGGATAAACCCTGAAAGAACAGTCTGCTAGAAAAACAACAGTCAAAACAGGTAAATAGGACAAACTATCCTACACAAACAAGTTGGAGGATAAAGTGCCATTGGTTTTATTATAATAAAGAATAAATCAGTGCTGACTTAGTGAAGTGGTGAGAGGTTCAGAAGATAATGATTTTAATGAATTTTAGGAGAGAAAATAAACTAGATATTTATCTCATTTAAGGAACACAGGTCTACAAGTGATTGGCTTTGTCACAGTGTCTTGTCCTTGTCAAAGTCTTTCTGCTGCCACAGTCAAGCCAGCCTTGACATTTTAACCCCTTTGATTATGTGAGGTGCCTTTCTTTTAGTAAATAAACATGAGACACTGGAGAGGACTAATATTTTTTTTCTTCAGGAATGAAAGCATCTCCATGGAAGTCCTGCATGTGTACTTTGGTGCCTTCTAAGTTGCTGTGCTCCATGACTTTGAAGATGACTCCAAAATGGAGTGTGCACCTCACAGCTGCCTAGGTCAGCTGGGATTTAGGGCATGAGAAACACATTATATCAGGTGCTCTGTGGCTTGTCTATTTTCCTTTTCACTTCAAGTTTGTCAGAAAGGAGGAGATGTCTTTCTGGTTTAGGTCTTAGTTATGTGAGAAGACACTTTTTCTCCCCTGTGCAACCTGTAGCTGTTGAGGCAGCAATCTCTGGCTTGAACCATCTTGAAACCATCTGATCATGCATCTGATCTTCACCTATGTAAGTGGCTTCCTCTGTTGATTAGGTATATTCCACATCACATCAGTGTGCCTGAAAGCTAAGAATCTGTACTCAGATTCTGATGCCACAAATAGTGTTGCTGTATGGATATGATTATGCATCTGCTCACTAGTAGAGAAATGAGAGTATGTATGTATTATACTGCCTCTCTTCAGGGCACAGCCAAAGGATGCAGCCTCAGCTGAGCAGAAGGATGAACAAACTGTCGAGCTGGTTCTTGACAATTTTTGTTGTTGCCCTCTGTAGCTCCCAGTGAACATGAATAGCAGCTAATGCAGGGAATCAGGCTACAGAGTTAATTGAATTATAGAATTGTTTAGGCTGGAAAAGACCTCCAAGGTCATCGAGTCCAACTGTTACTCCAGCACTGTCAAGTCCAACATTAAACCATGTCCCTAAGTGCCATATCTACACATCTTTTAGATACCTCCAGGGATGTTTACTCAACCAGTTCCCTGGACAGCTTATTCCAATTCTTTGCTCTTACAGCAAAATTCTTTTCCTAATATTCAATTTAAACCTCCCCTGTCAAGACTAGAGGCTATTTCCTTTTGATTATCGCTTGTTACTTGGAAAAAGAAACTTTGTTACACCCACTTTGTTACGCTTTCATCAGGCAGTGGTAGAGAGAAATAAGGTTTTCCCTGAGCCTCCTTTTCTCCAGGCTAAACAACTCCAGCTCGCTCAGCCACTCCTCATAAAACTCACACTCCACACCCTTCCCCAGCTCCATTGTCCTTCTCTGGACTCACTCCAGCACCTCAACATCCTTCTTGTAGTGAGGGGCCTAACTGAACACAGGATTTGAGGTGTGGCCTCACCAGTACCACAGTCACTGGGGGGAGATGATCCTGCCCTGGTCCTGCCTGCTGCACACTCAGACCAGACAGCCACAAGAAGCTGTGTCCCCCAGAAACTGGCCCTGCTTGTCTGAAGGTCATTGCCCTTGCAGTTAGTGGCAGCCTGCATTTGGATGGTTTTTGAGGAGCCTTTCCCAATGACCAGAACTGCAATTTAGGAAATTTCCTCACAGTGGATCAACCATCTTTCTCAGGCTACTTTGTAGCCTGAGAAAGCATGGGCTTTCTCGGGCTACAAAGGATGGAAAGCATGACCATAAAATCTGCTCTGGAACTGCTTAACTTTCTTAATTTTTTTTTTTTTCTTTCTTCATGTGTCATTATTCTTTCCAAGCTGCTCTCCTGCTTGCAGGTGAATCATCTGAGATGTAGTTGTGAGGTAGAGCCCTGTCTGAATTTTACATTACATTTTTCCATTAGTTTTGTTAGATTCCAAACTTAAAGACTGCCAGCTGGAGAGTCTCAATTTGCTGTTTACTTCCAATGTGTCCTTCAGAGTTAGCTTAGCTGATAAACATCCAAGCTTGCCTTGAAGAACACAGCTAACAGGAAGGAACATCCTAGAGGCTGCTGCTGATAGCAAACTCACTGCTTCCTGAATGTTTAACTGCTAGTAACTCAATATTGATACATGCCTACAGTTTGGGAGGATGGGTGTTAGTATGTGAACTTCTGACTATATAAACACAACTACATACATAATCGACACTGTTAGTTTCTTGTCTAGTTGGCACATCTTCTGTCATAAATTGCCCCACTTTCATTAAATCAGAGATATATTTTTTCAGTGTGGGGATTTCTGCATCTCGCTTTCAGAAATTTACCTGACGCTCCATCTTAGTGGAAAGTTAGCCATCAGGTTCAGATCACTTTTCTGCAGCTGCCATTCCAAAGACATGTTAATTTCCCTAGCTAGTTGAAGCTAAAATATTAATTTAGTTATTGAAAAATAATGGATGTAGAAATACATGTACATGGTTTCTGGATGTTCTGAAATCTAAAATGCCTAGAGCTGCCCTGATTTCAAGCTCATGAGTCATCTAAACTCAAGTTGTAGAAATTCCAGGGGACATGTTGTTAAATAATTCATGAGTGATGTAATTTTACTGTGTATCTCATTAGCAAAATGCTGCAGGAAAGAATTAGGGAAAAGAACCTAAAGCAATCCTGTCTTATCTCTCTACTTCTTTTTTTTTTTTTTTTTTTTTTTTTTTTTTTCCTCTCATAGAACTGTCATATTTAAAGACTTAATTTATAAGTGATAGGATAACAAGTATGTATTGAAATATGGCATGAAAATCTCTGTCAAGTGATGAGAAAAATTAAAAGAATCCTTTCTGCCTCAAGTTATATACCCCAATATGTCTGGCACAGTCTTCTTTTGCAGATTGTAAGTATGTATGAATATGCATATCCACTTAATTTAAAATTATACATGTATGGGAAGGCTGGGAGAGACCTCTTTCACAAGAAAATATATCCTGTGCCTTCAAAAACAAAAAAAAACCAACCTGAACCCAAAAACCGGAAAAAAAAATTACCACTTGGTCTCAAAGTTATTAAAGCCTTTTTATTAGCTCTAGCACTGTGTAATAGTTGAGTAAGCAATCAGGTTATGCAAATAATAATCTTCTTTTATCTAGAGGTATGCATCTGTAATTAAGGATGTCAATCACCTTATCTTGTAAACAGTCTGTTCTCAGTACACAAATACAGGATCTGGTGCAGATGTGTCTCTGTATGCCAGAGCACCAATATATCATTTTTTCTGCATCTAAAGCCTGCAATTTCATGCTTAGCACTTGGCATTGTAACCATGGTTATCTCCAGTTAGATGCAGAATACAGAGGCTTCAGCAGATGGGTTTCTACTTGGACCTCTGGCAATCAAAAAACAGAAAATCTCAGAACATATAAACATAGAATTTACTACACATAGAATTTACTAACATTATTTACTACCAGATACATGAGGTTTTGACTTTATTGGAGCTTTTTTTCTCAACTTCTTTGCAAGCCAAAAGGACTGTTAAGTCATTTGTAAGAGAAATGGACCTCTTTTTCTGTGCGAGTTTTCCCAATGCAAAAAATAGAAGCTAAAAGGCTGATGTTTCTCTAAGTGTGAGATTAAAGAGAATTGTTATCTGTAAGCATGTATGCTTTCAAAGGCTTGGTTACCTTTTTTTTT
>VYXD01010592.1:500956-657261 GCA_013397195.1 Hylia prasina | reverse complement strand
TCCCTTAATGTTAAAATTATGTTGGTTGGTTGGTTGTTTTTGGCTTTTTTCATTGTGAGGCCCTCATTCCCTGAGGGAATAGCCTGAAGTTGTGTCAGAGGAAGTTTAGTTCAGATATTAGAAAAGGTTCTTCCCCCAGAGGGTGGTTGGGCACTGAACAGGCTTCCCAGGGAAGTGGTCACAGCAGAAAGCCTGGCAGAGTTCAGAAAGTGTTTGGACAATGCTCTCAGGTACATGCTTTTGAGTTTCCTGTTCAGGATTAGTGTTTGGACTTTGGTGACCTTAGTGGGTCCCTTCCAACTCAGAATATTCTCTTATTTTGTGGTATTCAAAATTGCAGACATGGGTAAATTAATTTTAAAAAATCTCAACCATTATAATTTTAAAAATATTATCAGTAAAAATATTGAATTGTTTCACATTAAAAAAAAAAGTAGTTTATATACTGATTAGATACTTTTTCACTGACTTGGCCAATTTTTCTGAAAAAGACCCTGGAGTAGGAGGATAATACCTACCATGAAGAAAATTTATATGTAAGGTGAATGAAGATGAGAAATGCTCTTAAATCACAAAACAAACCAAACAAAAAAGGGAGATTGAGAGCTAAACAAGAACCAAATGAGCTAGGAAATCAAAAGACAACATAGCTTCATAAGGGGTCTTTGGATTTCACAGTGACTCAGAAGCTGAATGCCTCATAACCTATAAGCAGAGCAATGTGAGAGTGAGAAAAGTCCCTTCCCTCCTTCATTCCATTACATAAACCACTTGGATCACATATATTTAATACATAATAAAAATGCTTAACCCCAGTACTTAAACAAAAAATAATTGAACAAAATAATCTATCTGATGAAAACACTACCTACTTATCAACAAATGGAATAAAAGCAAAGGAAATCTTGAGCTGAGCATGAGAGTCACTGCCTCAGACCTGCTTCTTGGGATGGGGTTTGGATTATGCCTGTTTCCTGGAACAGAACCCACAGTGGACTTGACTTAAAAGTGTCAGCCCAGCTCTGGAATGGTTCCTGATACTTTGAAATAGCTATCACAGCATATTGTTGGCAAAGCCAGTCAGAAGCACACTGGAAAATTAGGTGTTTTATAAATTCTGCTGCTTCATAGAAAGAAGCATCTGAGCAGGGATGTAATTAAATGTTTGGCATCTCAAACATTATGAACAAATTTAACCTGAGCGGGTGAATCAGCTCAACGTCAATAACAGTGTAGAGGGTATGCAGTACAAGAATATACACAAAAAACATAAAAACAAGAAAGCACATCCTTTTGCAAGCACTGAATAATAATCAACAAAATGGACTCTACAAGGACAGGTTACTGACACAAAACTAAAGCAACCGTAAAACATCCACACCCTCCAGAAAACCAACAGAATGCAGATTAGAGATATTGCCTCTGCTTCCTATTCCCAAACATCCTAGGAACTACTACTTCATAAAACAGTTCCTCAACTCTTTCCACATTATTAAATTTTGGTTATCTCACTGCAGGAGGATAATTGTATGCAAATCTGCAAGAATTTTGCCTTGTTATCTCCTTTGAAATATTTAATACACTTGTTTTCCTTTAAAAAAAACAAACAAAAAATCCCTCAAAAACTGTGTATGTGGATCTTCATATTTGAAATGTGTTATTGCTTACTTTGGCAACAGAAATGAAAAGTTTTGCTGGAAGGCTTGACAGATTACCAAAATGAACCCCCCATGGGTTATAAAATCTTCTGGAGAGCTGCAAAATTTAATTAAAATTTTGTGATACCATTTGTTTATACAGTTTATATGACAGTATCAAAGCCTTGAATCTGGTCTTCCTCGTATAAACTTTAAGCTTACAGAAATGTTTGTTGAAGATATTTTCTTCATAAATCTGTCTGATCTGTTGACTTGGTTTGTGCATCACCCAAAGGAGGAACAGGAAATCAGGACATGAACTCCACATTTCAAGGTATCAATCCAGGGACTCTAATTGCTTCTGTGTAGTTCCAATGAAACTAAAGTTGAGCTTCAGGTGTTCCCTTCATATATACCCAGAAATCCATTCCGTTCCACATAGCTAGCTTCCTCTTCTTCCCACTACATTAGAAAAAGAAAGGCAAAAAGGAATGTGTCATGATCTGCAACGTCTTGTAAGATGGGATGCCACATCTCATTCACGTCTTCCAGTCAAGAAGACATGGATGAGACATCAACTCCTTCGGAATAATTAAGAACCTTATTCAACTAACAGAGAAAGGTAGATCCCTCATTGACTTACATGAGACCACACAACTATTTGTGATTCTCTGTGCAGGGAAGTAGAATGTTGCACAGTAGCAATGCACAAGACATGGCTAGAAGAGAAATGCAGCTGGAACGAAACAACAGTTTTCCCACTAAATTTTTATTAAAAATATAGAATGCAGAGCACATTTTTCCTAACATGGTGGATGATGATATATGGTTAAAAAATTATTTTGGCAGAGTTAATTGATTTGACTTCAAATATTCTATGATCTAAACTATTACCTTGATCTGAGTTTTTCTGGAGCAGTTCTACATAGCAGGAATCTCTCTTATGTATGATAAAAAAGCATTATATTATAAAAGGTATCAACTGCTCATGGTCAACACTAGAAGCACTCACGGGTTTTCTATTATTAAGGTGCATTTTCTCATTATGGGACAGTGATAAATCATGTTATTTAAAGTCCATATCAAGGGCAAGAATATGAACTTCAAGAATAAAAATCATCTTGGATGCTATATGAAGGTAATCTTTTGGTCTGTGGTCAGGTGCTCTACCAAGTGAAGCTAACTGCATCATGAGAGGCATGGAACTGCCTCCTGTGTTTTAACTTCCATACATTCATTTTGCCTCCAAGCTGAAGGTGCTGCAGCTCTCAGTGGGAGTAAAGGCCACAAACTAAAAGTATGACATGAATGTGTTTACAATCATAACCAGAGAAGGAACATGTTTTGGAATATACCTATTGCTTTTCAGGTGAGTTTCAGTTAGAATAGCGAAAAATATTGATAATTGTCTCTCTGTGATCATAACTATTCAAATTAAACGGCTTATGATATGTGAATAATCTAGCAAGCAACTAGTTTTCACATTCTTGGAGGCAGTGCACATTTTGCAATGTCATTCTTGTACTGCACAATAACCAAGGGGAGATATTTCTTCCTTCCTGTGTAGTCCTAGAAATGAGGAAAGGAGGACACTGAAGTAAATGATTTTCTGGCTGGTTTCACTCAAAATCTTCCATGAAATCTGCTGATAGCTTGAAATGAATTTAATAAAAAAGTTGAAAAAGGAGAGATTGAATAGGATAAGTGATAAGAACCAAGGTGATGAGAAACTCTGAAAGATCAATCTACTGAAGTACACTGAGGTTCAAAAGAATCTTTTGAATTAGGCTACTTTCAAACCACTTCAGCTGAATGTGGACCCTGGAGTGCAATTTGCAGTGGTACCAAATTGATAGAAATTGTTTTTCTATAAAGCACCTTGGTGTGTTAGCTTTGATTAATCAGAGGCAATTATCACAGCTAATGGAGCATAGCTACAAACACAGAGAGCACAGTCACAGCAAAGTTCACAGGCCTCTTGTACCTAAAGTTCCCCAGGAATGTGCACCACAGGGAGGCCAATTTGTGCTGCTATTGTTAAGTATCTTTTCTAAGCACCACAGTTGTCATGTGTTTGCTTCAATACCAGATGAGCTCAGTCACAAACGTCTCTGCTCTTTGGAATTTTGAAATAACTTGAATATCAAGCAGTGGAACAGGCTGCCCAGGGAAGTGGTTGAGTCATCATCCCTGGAGGCATTTTAAATACATGTAAATGTGACGCTTAGTGGCATAATTCTGTTTTGAACTTGGCAGTGTGAGGTTAACAGTTGGATTTGATGATCTTAGTGGTCTTTTCCAACCTAAACTGTTCTGTGATTCTGTGATTGTGTGATTAGCTTTCTTTAAACATTCAAGCAACAAGATGTATAGGTTTCATAGTGCACTTGGACCATAGCTACGGTCCTAATCTAACTCACAGTTTTGGGGTAAATCAGTGCCAAACTGAACTAAAAATGTAATCTTTCAGACAGAACAATTGCTGGTATTCCAGGGGTCGGACTTCAGTGAAATATTTAATCCTTTTGGACATGCTGCTTTAAAATATTTCAGGCTAAATACTGCCTGGTATGGAGAAGTAGGTCGGATTCATAATCTCTACTGAGTTTACTTGCAATGGAATTTAGTTTTGGCTGTCCCCATTCTGGGGGGAAGTAATCTCTTCAACCACCTCAGCTAACTCCCCATTGGAACTGTGGTCCACGGAATCAAGGTCCTTTTCTCCCTGTGCTAATCTTAGAGATGCTTGCAATTATACTGAACTCATTGATGGTCTCTGTAAATACAGCAAGTTATGGTTGTGGCAAGTCAGTGATTCAGCCAGCTCTGCAATGGGAGCTGTAGTATCTGACAAAAGGATCAGTGGTCAAATGGAGGCAGCAAATTCTTATAACTCCTTGCTCGATATGACTGTGAGTCAGACTCTACATTAGCTGTTTCAAGGCCAAAAGGGTGACCTAAATTCTTATT
Organism: Hylia prasina; assembly: GCA_013397195.1. Taxonomy (NCBI): domain Eukaryota; kingdom Metazoa; phylum Chordata; class Aves; order Passeriformes; family Sylviidae; genus Hylia; species Hylia prasina. The sequence goes on along the minus strand of VYXD01010592.1, from coordinate 652,654 downwards.
GCCTGTGTTCAAGAGAACTATTACATCACTTAAAATGCAGGCTGACAAAGTTCCCCTGAGCTGTGCTTGCAACCACTCTCTGCATGTTCAAAACCAGCCACTGAAATGCAGGACATAATGTAATCACTGTTTTTTGGAAGTATTGTTGCCTGTTTTTCATCTTTTCTTGGGTCACATCATAAACATTTAATTTAACGGGCAGTAGCAGTGGATTTTTTTAATAGAATTTTACCATATAATGCAGTTAGAGCCTCCAAAACCAAATCAACTGTTTCCTTATAAAAGCTATCACAGCAGCTCACCTAGAAGACCCATTTCTTTCTTTTCCTAAGTGCTGTTGGAAACAATCCAAATATACTGGAAATTATGCTTTCAATTTTGCAGTGAGGAAATGGGGACATGGAATATAGCTCAGAAGATACTTCAGGGCTGCAGAACTGATCCCTGGTTTACAGGCTGTTACACTACAATCCAGAATCCTCAGAGAGGAGCCTATGTACCCTGTGTTCATCATGGAATGGTCTGAGGTCCTCCAGATGGTGACACAATTACAGCAGCTACTTAGAGAAAATACTTATCCTGGGGGATGAACCTCAAAGTGAGCATCAGGGCAAGTTGCTGTCAGCCACAAGGAGGAAGACCTGCTCAGTGCTGAGCACCTGCTTAAGAGCAACCAGTGTCACATGGCGATGCCACTCCTTGGCTTTTGCATAGTAGAAAAAGGGAAAGGGGAGGGGAGGCTATAATTTCACTCCCTCTCACCCCCCCCTAGTGCTTCATCTCTAAAATTAGGAGCTGGACTTAAATTAGGGAGTGTAATGTTCTTGCCTGTGGTGCTGTCCTTCCATCTGTCCAGCAGGAGACCATAAATCAATCTGCCCTGTCCTCTACAGAGAAAGTTTCATGAGAAAAGGAAAGCCTCATGCATTCCAGCTCTGCTGGGGCAGACAATGAGACAGGGATTTTCAGGCAAAATGAGTAGGAAAATTTTTGGTTCGAGTTGTTTTCCATGTTATGATATTGCTTTAAGCCTAATCTCAATTCTATGATGAATTGTACATACTTGTGACAGTGATGTCCACAGGGACTGTCACAGTAAACTGTGCAAAATGAAGGTGCATGAAGCAACTGCTGAGCAGAAAGATGCAGAGGTTTCATCACTTACTGAAAGGTATTTCCATCTCTGTAGAAAATTGATTCCTTCAACACTCAAATCTACAAAACTGCATTAGGAATACAGAAAAAAATATCATCCTTTAAAAGCAAAAGCAGTAGAATGTCATTATTTTTTTCAGGTTTGCAAGTTTCATTTTTCTTTTAAAAAGCAGTTGTAAATGAGTATATTTTTAAAACTGTAGAGACAGCAAAAAATGAGAAAAGTTTGGCATCCAAAAAAACCCTGGGGTCTAGCTCAGCCTGCCACATTAGCTATGGCTTAGCAATGTGCATTATGCAAATACAGCAAAGAGCCTTTTAAAACCTGATTAAAGACCTGACCTACAGATTAAGTAGGACCATCTTAATATTGTGCGTGAAAGGAATGTCCTGTGTTGGGGACTAAGATAGTGAGGAATAGGAGAAAATACTCTGGATTTAATTTTCTAAGGCTAAGTCCAAAAATAAATAGATTTGTGGGAAAAAAATAAAGAAAAATAGAATTCAGAACTGATGACCTGTACAGTCTTTGCTTTAAGGACAATTGTCCCTTATCTGCAGTTCTCTAAGAGGCAGATAAAGATAATATGCAAAATGTCAGTGATGCATTACAAACTTCTAATTCTTTTTCTACCTTCTTCAAACCAAAATTTTACCTGTAAGAGAGATTTAATATTTCTTTCTAGATAGGGAGACAAAACCTTCTCTATTTTTTAAGTGTTACCTTTCATTACATGTATCTTCTGCAAGAGAAAGATACATGTATATACATGTACATGATGATACATGATGATACATGTACATTTATATATGATGAGAAAATGTAGATAATATGAAAATATAAGCTCTCAATATTAATAGAATATTTTTCCAGATAGCTTTTTCCACTTTAGAGAACTTCTTGCTGTGGTTGTATTGCTCCATTTGTGATGTAGGATGAGAATTGGTTGGGATGGAATTGTGCTTGCAGCTCAGGCTGTTGAGATAGATGCCCTCATTTGATTTGATTGTATAAGCTTTCAGATCTGAAACTAGTCTACTGATGTAAACAGTTGATCAAATTAAAATGCCTTTCTGGACAATAAGGAAACAAACACAGTATCTTTATCCGCTCATTTTTTAAAAAAACATCCTTGTGCTGAAAGAAAAAAAAGAAAAAGGATAAAGAGAGGAAAGATAGAAAGGTGCAGGCACTCTTGAAAAGGGAATTTCCTTATCATAAAAATGTTGTTAGCTAATATAAGAATAAAGACAGTTGAACCAGCTCTTTAAAAACCCATGTGACACTGGTTACAGAGTGAGAGTGGATAAGCAGTTTACACAGTGTAATTTTCTCTTTGAACATTAGTTTTACATTGAGGTGATATCCGTGATCAGACTACAAATACTTTGGTTATAGTTACTGCATTTGAGGATAGATCTTTTATAAGCTGATCACAAATAGTCCTGATGCAGGTATATGTATCTCCTAGCTTTGAAACAGGATCTTTAATGTTTGTTTCACATCACAGCTTTTGAGTATCTTCACAAAGTTTAACTGGGAAAGAAAAAAATGCTGCAAGTCACAAGGATCTAAATTCTCTGCGTTAAATCTGTTTAGGAATGGTTCTGCACACAAAGGATTAACGATTTCTGCTAAGTCTATATCCCTTTTCCTGTTCTGATCCCCCTTAACTTTGTCCTCTGTGATGCTATTAGCAAAACTGCAACCCAAAAAGATTTTGGTTTGATTTACTTCCAGAGTTTTAAGTATCTCTAGCAGTTTTTTACTGAGAACATGCAATTCACACAGCTCAAATTAAAGCATAGAGCCTCATTCTGAATTTGTCATAGGAAATTCTGATAAAATGAATCCAAGAAAAACTTTACAATTCTGCAGGTTTCTCTGCTGTTTTAAATGCTTGCAAGGTTAAGAATAATTCACAGAATGAGATTCCAATGACAAGAATTGGAAACTGACTAAGGCAAATTTGAGTATTGATAACAAAGTAACTCACTGAATGTCCCCTGTCAGGCACTGACAGCTGATGCATGCTCAGTACATAGTGAGTAGTCCCAGTTCCATCAGACTGTCTCCATAATGTCATTGCTCATAATACTATATGCTGTCATTTTGGTCTGAAGCACAAACAGTGGCTTTGTTCTGTGAAAAACAAATATCCCCTCTGCTTTGTGTCTTCAGAGCAACAGCAGACACAGGTCAAAATAAGGATGGTCTAAGTGAAAGCTGAAATAAATTGTCTAGCATTTTATTTTTCTAAGGCACAAGATAAATAATAATTAGGCAATCCATGTATTGTTATCCTCTTGCTCCTGCTGCTGATAATCATACTTGTGGCACTAAACAATTTATATAGCCAGTAATAGATCAGCCCAGCAAACAAATATGAATCAGTGAACCAGCTGAAAATTCTGCCTGAAACGCCCATCCTCCACAAAGTCAGCAGAGCATAACACATCAAAATAAAGGTCAGCACAACCCCAGTTTGAACACTGCTACTCATCTTTGATTGGGTTTGACTCTGAGGCTCATTTATCAGTGTAAGCCACTGAAATGATCTCGGTATTTCCAAATTGTTTCTAATTTGTTTCACTGCAGTCCTTAGAAAGGAAGACAATAATTTCTGCTTCTTTGTTAACGATTTTTGTTTCCTTTAAGTAGTGTCCAAATTTGCTTCTCAGCTTTCCAGAAGCAGAGAGAATGTCATTAACATTACTACTGCTACTACTAGGACTAACTATTATTATTATTATTCTTATTATTATTACCACTATGTCTGAATTTTTAAGTTAGTCTCAGATACACAACCGAGGTATGGAAAATAACAGGGAATCTCCAAGATCACTGCTCCCAAATATAAGTTTTTTCTTAACTAAAACCATTAGAAAATGTTAAAATTAGGAGGTTTATAAAGTTTTTTTCAATTTTTCTGGCAGACAACTAAGAAAAATGGGACTGAACATCTACAGTATGTGGTTTTAGCTTAAGGGCCAGCAAAACTGATAAAAAGGTAAGAGCAGGAAATGGCATGAGCTGAAGACAAAGACAATAAAGATAAATAGATTTGGTAGGAAGCCATCCTCCTTTTGCCAGTTCACAAAAAGTAGAAGTTAACCTTTAGCTAAAGATCTTTCTTGAGTGAATCACAGGGCACAAAGATGTTCACTGTGGTCCAATTTAATTAAATATTCACAGAGTAGCTAAGGGAAAGATTTTCCTCTGGTTTAATCAATAGGATCATTGCCATTGCCTCCAGTAGGAGTGCTTACGGCATGGTTTGCCTGAATGGATGCAATGTATATTCCTCTATGCAGCATGAATATTCACACACTTCAAGCCCATTTGCAACTCTGTTTTCTATCCATCTGATGATTCAATTCCCTCCACATTGTTATCCAGTGACATTTAAATTTCTTTATGGTATCTGAGGCAACCAAAAAAAGCTCCTTCATATGTCACAGGACTTAATTAAAGCAATGCCTCCTGTACTGGCAACAGCTGGCCAGGTTGCTTGCCCTAGGTCAGCTCAAATGACACCGAATAACTAAATTAAGGCAAATGTTTCACCTCAAATTTTCTGGCCATAGACTTCCAGTCTTCCTCTGCTAAGGTTGCTTGCTGTATAAGTTACAAAAATTAGTGAGGAGTTAATTTTGTTCACAAGGAAATGTGCAAGGCAGAGCAAGGCTCTAAGTGTTTGCTGGTGATGGATCCATCTCCTTTTATCAACATTATTAACTCTTCCAAAGTGAACAGATTCTAAAGCCCATGAGTTTGTCTCTTCTAGTGTTGAATTACGATGCATTTGAACCACCTTATGGTACAAAACCAGAAAGGAGACACTTGTTCTCTTGACATTCATTCTCTAGCTCAAATTACCTTTCCTTTCTCTTGCAAGGCCCATATACTGGTCATTCAATTATGAAAGCATTTTGGCAATAGTGAGAGCTCTTTCTTTGATGTCTGTCAGTAGTAATAAGGACACATCCTTTGCTGGTGTAACTTGACATATGGCTAATGGAATCACCTAGTACATTAGCTCATAATTTTATCTTTGAACTGAAAGAAACAGAAAAAGAAAGAATCTTTGCTATAAGTGGGTAGCTGAAGCAGATAATACCCTTGGAAAGAAAATATAAACCTCAGGTTTTGTGCTTTTTGGAATTCTGTGTTTTCCTTATCAGCTCAGCTTAAAGGAAAGAGCAGGTTGGTAAGCATCACTTGCTTAGTTTGGTCAACAGCAATTAAAACATGAAATCATTGATTACCACAGAGTTACTGGGAGTCTTTCTTCTCACCTGAATTATAATGTGGTTTGACAGTTAAAGACAGGTTTGTTGTTATGTCTGAAATTCACGGTTGAATAAAGATTGAACATAAAACTGGAACACGTTTTCAACCATTTATAAAAGCAAACCCCTGAGTTCCTACTCTGGGCTCTCAGATTCCTAATAAAAGTGAGTAGCTGGAAAGAATATAGAGGGGTAGAGTGATTGACTTATAGGGATTGGTTCAAAGACCTGAATGTTGATAACTTGGCCTGACAACTTAGTAGGATAAGGTAAGAGTTTTCAAGTACTTGAACAGAATAACCATGAAAATATGCTAGGAATCATTAAGGCTGACAAAAACGATATCAAAATCACCAGACAGTAAGCAATAAGACTGCTTCCAGAGCATTTTGTACACAAACACCTTTATGGAGCTTAAACAGTTACAAATGATTGCAGAGTGTTGTTTGTTGTTGTTGTTGTTGTTTGTTTTGTTTTGTTTTGTTTTGTTTTGTTTTAGAATCAGGCCTGCAGCAATGGAAAGAAAGTAGTCAAAAGAATTCCAGAAAATAATATTTTCCAAATATAAGATCTATTGTTCTGAGCAATAATCTTTACAGGGAAAGAATATGAATCCTAGAATTGAATGATCTATTAAAAGCAATCTTATGCTGACATTGGCAGCATGACTGCATGACTTAATGTAGGGCAAATTTCCCCCTCCCCCATCTTAAATATCTGTTTTAAATTCAACCAGAACTACCTCATAGGATTCCTGAAACTTACTGTGTAAAAAGAGAAACTTTGAGCAAGAATATAAATATACCTCAGTTTTTACATCAAACTGTCTTGATTTACTGCAGTGTCTCTGCAAACCTATGAAGTAGTGCTTGCAATTCAAGGCTTTTGATTGTAATATACAACAAACATTTTACTTTTCTGTCTTCAGTGTGTGTGAAATTGTTAACTAATATGAACTCAAAATGAATCCTGCAATTTTTGTATATATATTTAGTTACTTTTTCTTAAGCTTGGCTTAAGTCCTGTAGGATCCAGTCTCGGGGTTACTTCAAGAAATTTCCCAACGGCTGGTTTGTCTGTATAAGTACTAAAGTTTAATGTTCTTGTCCAGTTTAAATGTAGTTGCCTGGACTAGCCAGATAATCCAATACTTTTTAAGTAACAAACAATTTGTAGTTTCCTTTGCTAATGAACTTGTGACAGTTATATTGTGGTCTGGATAATTTACTGCAATATGAACTAATTTCAGACTGTAACATTTGGCCATAGATTATTTCCTTCTTGATATGAAAATATGAGCAATTTGTACAGAGTGTTATTGATCAAAATATTAGTTACTGGAATCTATTAGGGCATTTGAAAATTTGGAATTGAAAATCTTAGCTAATGCTGCTCCCCAATACAACTCTGACGGTCTCAGTGTGGTGATCTCAACAGGATGATGCACATTTTAGTTTATATAATTCCATAATTCTCACCTGATTTACATGGATAAAAATGCACTTACCACAGGGGGGTTGTGCTGGAATTACTGAAATAAAAAGGTGTATTTCTCATAAAATGGAATACATGGCTCATAAAAGTGTGAAGTAAACACTTGAATATTCTCTGATGTACTGTTATATGAGGACTGTAGAAGATATTGTGACCCTAGCAGATGTTAGCTTTTGCTTTGTTAATAGTTTCAGTCATGACACAAATCTTTACTTATTTGCAGAATCCATTTCATGACATCTTTTTAGGTCTGCCATTTGCACGGTATTATAGTTTTCATTTCTAAACTAAGAAATTTTGTCTGTTTAGGTATCTGATATGGCACAGCTATAAGGAAATCTCCTTTGACTGAGACCTAAGTCAATCCTTTAAGACTGCAAAATTTAGTCTGATACAAGACTAAATTCTTGCTTCAACATCTGTGACTAGTGTTTTACATTATAGTTTGTTACCTGGGAAACTCCGTTCCAGCTGCAGATATTTTTATTCATAGGATCATAGTACCATGGAACAGTTCAGAATGGAATGGACTTTTAAAAATCATCTAATCTAACCCCTCTGTTGTGGACAGGAACATCTTTCCCTTGATTAGGTTGCTCAAAACTCCATCCAAACTGACCTCATCCAGTGATGAGGCAACCACGAGTTATTGGGAAGCCTGATCCTGTTTCTCACCATCCTCATAATGAAATAATTCATCCTTATATCTAATCTAAAGCTATCCTCTTTTATCCCTTGTCCTATTACTACAGTCCATGGTAAAAAAATCTCTTTTCATCTTTCTTATAAACCCCTGTATTGCATTTGTGTGGCAAGGTTTGGGCAGCGGGTGGCTGCAGGTGTGAAAAGCAGGTAGAATCTTCCCCTGTATCAGACAGAGCCAGTTCCAGACACCTCTAAGATGGATCTGCCACTGGCCAAGGCCAAGCAAGTCAGTGACAGTGGTAATGCCTCTGGGATATGTATTTAAGAAAGAGAGGATGTCTTCTTCACAATGGCAGCTGGATGAGAGGGATGAGAATATGAGAGAGAAGTAAATTTGGAATTGAAAACCTTAGCTAAGGCTTACTATTCTACTGAGATATTTTATCACTTTGAAGCCAAATGAAACCTCTGCAGACACCAAAGCCAGTGCAGAAGGAGGGGAGGAGTTGTTCCAGGCACCAGAGCAGACATTTCCCTGCATTCTGTGGTGAAGGCCATGCAGAAGTATATTATGCCATGTAGCTGGAGCAGATGTGCACCCACAGTTTGTGGATAATTTCACATCAGAGCAGGTGGATGTGTCCTGCAAGAACTAGTAGCCACATGGGTAATCTGTACTGCAGCAGGCTTCTGACAGGATCTGTGAACCCATGAAGAGAGACACTGGAGCACGTTTTTCCCATGGGAGCTGTGGCTCTGCAGAGAACCTCGTCTGGAGCAGTCTGATCCTGAAGGACTTCACCCCATGGAAAGAATCCACACTGAAGTAGTTTGAATCATAGACTGTGAAGAGCTCCATCCCTGGAAACATTCAAAGTCAGGTTGTGTTGTATCTCCCTTGGGGGGATGGTCTTTCCCCCCGAGACCCCTGGTATGTGTAACTGTAGCCTGACCCTTTCTTCCCTTCCCTCCTTCCCTGACCTTATTGGCTGAGACCCAGCCATCAGTTCTTATCAGGAGTCTAGATAAGACCCTGTCCTTTCCTGGCCCTCTCTTTTTCTCCCTGGAAACCTTCGAGAATAAACGTCTTGGAATACCTCCGGGGGTTAGAGCCTCTTTTGGAATCTTTTGTCCTGTCCATGAAAATATTTCCCCAAAGCCCTTTAAGATCTGAGCTAGCCAAGGAACTCCAGGGGGCTGCGGGAGGATCTTTTCAAGGTTGGACAGAGTTCTAAGCAATCCTTTGCAGCTTGAAGATGTCCCTGTTCACTGTAAGGGGGTTGGACTATATGACCTTTAAAAGGTCCCTTCCAACTCAGACTATTTTATGATTCTATGATTCTGTGAACTGCAGCTTATGGGAAGGACTTGCATTGGAGAAATTAGTTTAGGCTGTTTCCTGCAGGTGATACACTACACTGGAGCAGGGGAAGAGCCTGAGGAAGAAGGACCTGACTGCAACCCCCATTCTCCATCCCTCTGTCTTGCCTGGAGGAAATAGAAAAATACGGAATGAAGTTGAGCCCAGGGATAAGGGAGAGGTAAGGTGAAGGTGTTTTAAGATTTATTATTTCTTGTAATCCTATCCTGGTTTGACTGGCAATAAATTAAATTAATTTTAACCAGGTTGAGGGGTTTTTTGACCATGACAGTAACTGCTGAGCACTCTATCCTAAACTTAGGAGCTTTTTGTAATATTTTCTTCCCATGTCTGCTTGAGAGGGGGAATGATAGAGTGGTTTGGTGGGGCACGTGGTCAAACCACCAGAGGCCCCTTTAAGTACTGAAAGGCCACAGTAGGGTCTCCCTGGAGCACTCTCCAACTCTCAGTCTTTCTGGTTAGAGTTGTTCCACCATCTGATCACTTTTTCTGGCTTTCCCCTGGACCTGCTGTAACAGATCAATCTCTGTCAAGTGTTGCTGGCCCCAGAGTTGGATGCAGCATTCCAGCTGGGATCTCATGGCAGATGAGGGGCAGAATCCCCTCCCTTGAACTACTGGTCACACTGCTTTTGATGCAGCCAGGCTACAGCTGGCTTTCTGTGCTGCAAGTGCACATTGCCAGTTCCTATCTAATATTTAATTCCAATGTCTGGGAGACCAGGACTGAGGATCTTCTGGGGCAGCCCTGAAAGGGAGTTTGTTTCTTGGAGGTCCTTGCTGAAGATTCCCACCTGCCATTGTGCCCCTGTGCTTCTCCGGACTTGTTGAGATGGCTCATTCCTGGGTTGATGGCTCCTGTGGTGCCCCTGCAAGTATTGGGGCAGGGAATTTTTTGGGCTCTCCCCACCTTCCCCACTGTCTTTTTGTGCTACTTTGTGAGTGTGCAGATGAGTTTTTATCACCTAACAATCTCATGTTATGCCATGAGTATCCCCATAAGAGTTTTTGTTTAGTCCCTGGGACGGATAACAGAAAGAAGGAATGTAAGGACTGGGCATTTTCTGGACAAGCAGACACCTAAGGTGTCTGCTTCCCTCTGTGATTTTGGTATATTGAATCAGTCTTCAATATCAGTGTTCTCAGTTTCTAAAAGGAATATGAGAAAACATACTGGAATTCCAGGCTGCTTCTCAAGCATGAAAATCTGGATGATCATCAAATATCAGAACTGTGGAGTCAAGATAAGTTCCAACAGCCAAACTACTGATCAAACCAAGATCAAGTTCCAACACCAAATTCTCTGAAGATTGTTATTGATATTGTGATAGCCTGCAGAATTTAATTTTTTTTGTACTTGTTAGGGTTTTTTTTTTTTGTATTTTTAGCTAACAAGGAGTTTTGGCTATGTCTGAAGAAATTACTCATAGCAAGAGAGAGCCACACTCAATAACCACAAAAATATTGTCTTTTCCTCTAGCATGCCTTGCAATTATAAATGTTTTTTCTCTTTCTTACAAAGTACAAAATACAAAGTTCTGAAAGCTTAAGGCATGCAACACAGAGTCAAGGGACCTGCAAGATACTATTAATTGAGGTGTATAACCTTGCTCTTTGTCCATTTAATTCCTTAAATAACAGGCTTGTCTTACGAGGAAATGAAAAAAGATGCTACAGCTAACCCCAACAACACATATTGTTCTGTAGCTAAATTACTCAACATCAATCATTTAACATCCTACTGTGGAATTCAGTCTAGGTATAATTGTGGTTTTTCACTTGCTTTCAGTTAAACACAATTCTATCGTTTGGTTAATACACTTGAGAAAAACCTTGTGACCACTCTAAATAAAAACACCCCAAACAACCCTCCTCCATTCAAATTTGTTATGAAACAACAATAGTCTCTGGACATAAAATAAATATCCACAGTGATTTACTGTGAAAAATAATAATATGTGAAATTCTTTACTGTGAGAATGGTGAGACATTGGAGGAGTGTGCCAGAGCAGTTGTAGATGTCCCATCCTTGGAACTGTTCAAAGCCAAATGGGATGGTGTAGCGGAAGGTGCCTGTGAGCACAGCACTGGGTTTGGAATTAAATGATCTTTAAGGTCCCTTCCAATCCAAGCCATTCTATGATTCTAGGATAATACAAATTCAACTAAAATCAGATACTTAAAGAAGAATTTTCTAATCTCTTAAATGGGTGCTGCCTTTCTGGAAGGCATCTTTAGGTACTATTTGAAGAGAGTCATTTTTGTCTTTCTGTGTTATGGAGGAAGGAATAGGGGAGGTCAGAAATAGGTAAATCTATAATCCTGCAGCTTGGTATCAGCTCACATTAATTACAAGGCTGGTTTTCTATTCTGCTGAGATATTTTATCTCTTTGAAGCCAAATGAAACATTCCACACATCTTTTTGAGCCAGCTAAGATAAAAGGAATATCTAAGTCTATCACTATCCAGCTCAGGACACTTCCATCTCATCTAAACTCTGAATGTTATCACTGAAAAGCTTATTCTTCCTTGGGTTACATTTTTCTAATTGATTTTACTGTATTTCATGGCTATGTATTTTTCAGTTCTTTTCAAACTTCCTAATTTTCTTTTCCTATTATCCCTTCATTCATCAGATCTCTTTGTGTTTCCTCATATAGTTTAGAGTTGTAACGGCACTTTTCTCCAGATCTTTGCAATTCCATTAGCATATAGTCCAATGGTACTGAGAGATCTTGTTATTACTATTTTGTACTGTTCCTTGCCATGAGACTAATTTCTTCTCTCATAGAACTTCAAGCAGTCCGTCAACAATCCTGTCCCTTTATATTTAGATCAAATATTGAAGATTTGTTATAAATAAGAATTAAAATATAAAAACATTCATTACAAAGATAATCTTGTGAAAGTTGTGCTCAGACTTTAAGATACTATGTAACCTCAAATGACACAACAGACCACATTCAAAGCTGATTTCATTTTGGGTACAATTCTGTTGAGCTAAATTGAGCTGAACTTGTTTATTCAGGAGCTCAATCTAATCTGAAGTTGAAATGTGAACATGAAAATGCATCAGATAAAGCACTGCTGTCCTGTTAACGAAGTTTGATGGCAACACTTCATTTAATGTTCTAGATGCACACCACAGACATTGCCAAAGGCAAATCTAATTAGCTGTGTGAAGCATTCCTATAGATCTGTTCTCACTTACAGAAATGTAATAAATGAGAGTAGATCTATGTCAATTTTCTATATTAACTTTTAAGCTGCCTTCAGAATGATGCATTCAGAAGTAAAAAAATCCAACAGTTGTGGATGTCTGTAGAATAATAAATGCCTCATTTTCTGTACCAGGTCATTACTGAGATCTTTATTAACTATGCTGTATATTTGAATTGGGTTATCTTCTGTGTATTTTATGCATATTTAAGTCTGAAAAATACAGAAAAGAAAAGAGACTATATATAAGCTTTGTAGACACCACGCAGTCATTTGGCCATATCTGATTACCCTATGCAATTAATTAAAACTAAGTGCTAGCTCATATTCATCACTTATCAGAAGTTAATTTGAATAACAAAGGGGATAAAATGCAAAACTGCATCATGAAACAGAATGGACATTCAGTTTGGCAAATACAAGTATTCATTAGGGCCATATTAGGTCACGGTTGCTTGAAGGGTATTTAAAATGAATAAGAATTTGAATGAATAGCAAAGGATTCTTGGAAACTGATGTTACAAATTAAGACAACTGTTCTAAATAAACAAAACCACAAGTTCCACAGACCTTAGTGTAAAACTCAAGCTTCAGCCAATTTGAATTCTTTTCTGGAGATAACATTTTTTTTTTAATGAATAAACAATTTCCAAATAGCTTTAAGAAGCAGGCACACAGCAGTGGCAGATCTCCATGAATATATGTGTGTGTATTGATTTAAAAAATGAATGGGCTCACAACACTGCTTGAAGCATATCTTGGGCAGATTTAGGTTTGGAAGAGGTCTAAACATGAAGTCTTCTGGCCAAAAATATCAATCCATTCTGTAAAAATGGCTTAAATAGCTAGTGATTAATTGTATATTGCACAGATGTTTACAAAAAGAGAAAAATAAAACTTATGTCTTTGATGGACCTGAATGTAATTTTATATTCTGCCTGCCTGAAAGAAATAATACCTTATTGGCTGTAAATGTTGGGAATTTTTATAGAAACAGAAATTATCACTGCATTGTTTGAGATTCATGAATGTTCCTCTAAAGAAATACTTGATTTTTTATTTCATAGAGTCATAGAATGGCCTGGGTTGGAAGGGACCTTTAACATCACCTAGTTCCAATTCCCCTGCCATGATCACCTTGTTCAGGGCCCCATCCAATCTGACCTTGAACACTTCCAGGGATGGGGGGGGTTCGCTGCTTCTTGGGACAATCTGTTCCATTGCTTCACTATCCTCTCAGTAAAGAATTTCTCCCTCTTCCTCATGGTTTATCTAATCTAATCAAAATCCCAGAATATGCTGACCACTGCTCCTTGTCCTGGCACTATCTGACCATATAAAAAGTCCCTCTCCCTGCTTTTAATCCCCTTCAGGGACTAAAAAGCATAAATGAGGCCCCCCTGAGAGATAGAAAGATAAGTTGGACAAATATCTGGTTAAAACCAGGTAATTTTGGTGTCTCTCTGTCTATATATTCAGATGCATGTATACATCTGTCTAGCTGTCTATATCTATCTATCTATCTATCTACCTATCTGTCTGTCTGTCTGTCTGTCTATCTATCTCTTGTTTCATTACAGGTACTTCAGGAAGAGTTGTGCCTAGTTATTTCCTTGTCCAAAATAAAGCAGAAGTTTGGCTTTTTATCTTCCCTTGTGTAGTTTTCAGTACTAGGAAAAGATTTGTTTCTGCAAATTGTGTCCACAGTCATCCAGGGCTGAAGTTACCACTTTATATTTGGCTGGTATAACTCTTCAGCTAAAATGGAATCTTTTCTCCTCTAAAATGGTCTGAACTGACTCCTCCACTCTCTCTACTAGACAGGGTATTCTTTCTTCTACCTCAGCTGGAATCACTAAACTTCTTTTGAACTTATTTAGTGTACAGAGATACCTCTTGTTCTTGTTTCACCCTGCAAAACTGTAGGCGTTTTCTGCTCCTTTACTTTAAAGATCCTTAAACAAAATATTTGAGTTTCACTCAAATGTTTCTTCTTCCTTGAACTGCCTTGCATTCCAGGTGTACTGCTTCCCCAGTACTTTTGTTATATCTCGGTAGAAAGTTTCATATCCCTGAACTGCATGTTTGTGTACATGAATTTTCTCAGCATTTCTAATTTTCTGATAAGCAAAGGTATTTTGAAGTGTATGCCTTTAAAAGCAAGTATTTATAATCATGTTATTATACGCAGGCATTCATCCCTTTTTGTATGCTTAAAAAACACAACAGTGAAATTGTGAAAGGAAGCATTTGTAACACAACTCTGCCTTCTGTTAGAGAAAAAAGCAATTTCCATATGAGACATAGCACAAAATTGCAATTATTTGATTTATTAGCTGCTTTGTCTTAAACCTTTCTTCCATGATAACACAAGTAAACTACTTTATTTGAATATATTAATCTGCTTTAATTACTTGAAATAAAATAATAGTGATTTGCACAAAATAATATTGCAGGCGCTAGTTGCCAATTTAATTTTGTTTAAGAAATTAATGTTCTGTATGAACTGTGGGAGAAACTATTTGAGAATTTAGTTTTTTCAATCCACTTGTTTCATAAACACACACACATGATCCCCTTAGACATCAATAAATTGAAATTAAATGTTTTCCTTGTTGATATCATGCTGACTTTTAGTTTCTTTTAATACCAAATGAAATGTCAAAATATGGCTAAATTTCTGTAGAGCTATCTAATGCCAAATAATCAAAGTTCAAAGATTATATTATAAAAATAATATAATGTGGTTTTGGTTAAATCTTAACACTCAAAGACATTTCACAAAGTACTGAAAAGGCCTTCACATGCAGTCATATAGTATGATTATCTAGGATTTCAGTATACAATGGCAGTAGATGATCACTTTTTGTAATTTAGAAAGGTTCTAATTTGTAAATGAAAATAATGTCATTCACCTGGAATGATGTATCTAATATTTTTTTCCTTGAAGTTATAAATCACATATTATGAAGAATTGACTGAAATGGTATATTGAAAAAGATGAGTAACTTTATAAAGGAAATTAAGAGCATATATTGTGTGGGCAGTTGTATTATTTTTCCCATACATTTCGTCCTTGTTAAATGCTAAAAAATCTTATGAACACATTACAATCCAAGCACTAAATAAACCTAGTGAAGTTTTTCTAGTCTATGATGAACGAAAAGGATTGGAAGAGATAAGCTTGTTAGATACATTTTATGGTTCTAGAAAAATTTCAAGTGAAGTGGTCTTTTGAATAATAACAGGCAAGAAGTAATTGGGAAATAAGTTGTGCATAATTTTAAATAGTCGACAAAGCTAAGGAAGAAGGTTCTGTCTTTGATATTCATTATTTAATATCAAAGTGTGGGATAGCAAATCTCCCCTTGTTTTTTGATAGAATGCTACATGGAAGGGAGGTTCTCAGGGTAACTCAGGGACTTTTGATTGTTAATTTTAAAATAAAAGCTATTCAAATGAGGATTATTTTAAAATATATTTCCACATAATCTTTAACATATAGACCAAGTTTATAATCTTTAACATATAGACCACTAAAACTCCATGTATAACAAGGTTTAACTAATGACCTAAAAGCACTTAAATTTGATGAACCCAACTTCTGCAGCTGTGAGGTATCACAGAACCACAGGTTCACTAGATAAGCATGGCTTAGCCCGCTCTAGAGCTGCCTTTTTCCCAGCCTGGAAATGAAACTTGAGATAATTTTAGTAAGGAAGTAATATGAAAAGGGATATTTATTTGAAAACCTTCAGGAGCAGATATGGAAAGATGTCCACCAAACCCCATCCCCACACCCCCAGGGGTAAGTACGTTATTATAGGTTTTAGGAAATTAACATAATTGATAAAAAGCACCAATTAGGAGGACAAGTGGTGATGCAATTCCACCCCCCCCCTCCCTTCCCATCAAGTTATTTCCCTGGAGTCCCTACCTCAGCACTGGCTGTACTTTGACCATGAGAATGTATCTTGAGGAGTTGTTCTCAACCTTGGTTGCAAAGAAGAACCAAGATAGGATAGAGGCCTTGTACCTCCCTGGGGCTTGGAGCTCTGGAATTGCTTTTGGCTTTCTGCTTAGGGAAAGGCCATGGAAAAGCACTGGAAAAACGAGTCACTAATACAATAGGTGACTGAGTGACAAATATATATATGTGAAGAGTACAGAGAACATATAAAAGAAAAAAAGGCAAAACCCAAACTGACATCATAGTCTAGAAGCATATGGCATCAAGCAGTTGAGGAAAATGACAATGATGAGCTGCAAATCTTCCATAACATTGGAAATGAAGGACAAAGCTGTATCTATACTGGCAAACAAGATCAGACATGAACCTGAGTACCAGGCTGACACTTTTGTCTGCCCAAACTTTAGTGGGATTTCTTGCTTAAATTTTTGAAGCCCTAGGATGGGAAATAATTCACCTGTTGCATTATTACTTTCAGATAATTTTTTAAAAAAATATTATTTTACCTAGTTTTTGCCTTTAGGAAAATCATATCTACCGAGTCTAATGATTTTTTCAGAGTCTATCTGCAGCAAATTAAGCTATAAATAGGCTTATATGCATTTCAAGTCTGGATGAAACCTTTAAGATGCAACACTCTCCCATCGTTCACAGAAAGTGGATGTGAAGTTTAAGGAATAAAAATTTAAAAAAATGTGTTCAGAAGGCTAAGATTAGAAAGATTCTGCATATTTATCATGGTTGGTGAATTGTTCTCCTGAGACCTGATATGCTATTTCAAGAGCTGAATTAACTAAAAAGTATGATTATATATCACACATTTATTTTAGTGATTGTGCTGAGAAGTAGTTAAATTAGCTAAAGCAGTTAAAATTCTACTACACCTCACAGAGAAGAAATAGCTTTGAGTATCCTCAGGACTCCCACTTCCTGCAATAAATGGATTAAAAGCATTGAGAAGCTGTAAATTAGCCACACAGTCACTTGTTATTGCTAAAGTACATTATTAATTTCTTAAAAACAATTTTCAAAATAAAACACTGTAATCTCTTTTTTATCCTGATTTTGTATCAATAAAAAAAAGAAAGATAGTAGGCAATTTAGTAATATCCATTGCTCAATTTAGAAAGAACTTTCAACTCTCATGCCAAAGCGCTATCCTTGTGCAAACAGGTAAGTTTAAATGGAGAGTCATATATTTTGAACATTTTCTTTAAGAAGATATGATATACTTTTCAATAGCAAATCAGATGTTACCTGTCTAAAAGCATAATAAATATGCAATAATTTGCAGTAATCTGCTCTTCCCACTTTGGATCTCATCTCCCTCACCATTCTGACAAACCTTTAAATTGGCAGTCTTTCTGGTTTGGAACTTAGCACAGTAGAAAAATAACTTCTTGTGATCATTATCTTCTAAAATATCAGAACTACATCCTTACAGCTGGTTATAAAGTCAGCCTGTTTGATTGAAGAATCCAGATTTATGATTTGGTCAGTTTTTGAAAACTGGACAATACAGAGTTACTATTCCTGTTCAGGCTCCTCTATAGCCTTGGGGTTCTTTTTCTTATTTATAGGATGTTTAACAAAATCGATTGTGCAGAAGATGGATTATAGTAATCCTTTGATTTTGAAATGAAAGTATCAGTACCATCTTTTAGTGCTGTAAAGGAGCCTACAGCATGCTGAGAGCACAATCAACAGATAACACTTGGCCTTTGAGCAGAGTTGAGCCTTTTCTCCTTTCTGCATACGAATTGCTACAGTTTTTATTTAGGGATTATTTATAAATCACTCAATGAACATCACTACTCTTTCAGTTCTAGTGAGATTTGGAGCTTCTACTATTCAGTAACAGAAGTCAGGGAAGAAAGGCAGTGGGTGACTGAGTAGCATAAGGTTAAGTGAAATTTCCAAGATTGTGCAGAATGTCTGGTGAAGAAAAGCTCAAGGCAGCTCAGCTATTTCCTTCTCCTCAGGCCAGGTCCGTTCTTTATATTTCCAGGGTTAATGCAGCAGTAATTACCTGAGGGATGATGTTTGCATTGATGCAAATATCTTTAAGGCTCTGTTCTTCATATCAGTCCAAAAGACTGAGAATGACCAAACCAATTCAACTCAGCTATGTTGGGATGGAAAGACTAATGTTTGCTGACTACTGGATGCATATTGCTAGCAAGAGCTCCATCCTCTAATATCTCAGCATCAAACATATATCACTTCAGCAAGTAATACCTTTGATCTTGGTACGTTTCAATAAACAAGCCCTAAATGCCTTCTCTTTCCAACACTTTCCCTCATTTCGTTCTTACTCATGATTTTCTTGTCCCCTCCCTGATGTATATGTGCACATTTCTAACAGCATCCCAGAATTTTGACTGAAGCAGTTTGAAATTTATGTAGACCTGAATAGTGACAGCAATTTCAAATAAGAAAAACAGAGAAGAAAGTATGCATCAAGAAACACACTCCTGAATCACGTAAGGTTTTCAACAGACAGGAAAACGGGCAGAAAAATGAAGCATGAAATTTGATGTTATTGAGTGGAAGGAAATATTTTGGTTTTATTGTCAGTTTCTCATGCTACTTAGCAGAAGAGAAAGGGGTCTAAAAATAAACTGATGTATTAAAGCTATGGAAAATGTGAAAGAAAGAATGACTTGCATCAAGCTTGTAGAAAAATAAATAAATAAATAAATAAGGCCATTAAGTAAGATGGGTGCAGTCATCAGAAAACCTCTGACATTAACTTTTATGAAGCAGTTAAAATTCTCAGTGCAGCTCCAGATTTGCATGTGAACTATGACCAATCATTCTGTCTGAAAACAATATGAGATAAATTTACAATTTAGCTTGTGTTCTGTATGGCTCAACACAAATGAATCAAACAATATGCAATAAATTTCATGGACTGTTAAGTTTTAGCTCTGGTGATGTAAATCACAGGTGGGATTGTATCACAGAGAGAGTGCTGTTGGGTTGAGGGAGCAGTAAAGTAGAGAACCAGACCTTAGTTTGACTAGACAGGATCAGTATAGTGAAAAACACAGTAGAGACATAAAGAATTGTGGAAAAAAGGGAAAGCCTGTTACCTTAAAGAAACTTGCATAAATAACAGCCATGAAATCACCTGTTTAACCTAACTAGAGAGAGACTACAGAGCTTCCTCAGTGAGCTTGATTTAAAGACCAAAAATGCTTAGAGAAAATTTCTAGAGTAACAGTCCACAAATACAGCTATTATGACTTCTTTCAAGCTCAACTAGCTCTGTCTGCTGAAAACAAAAGTATTTTATTCTCTGGTCCTAAAACAGTTATGGATTTTGATTTCATGGCAATATTTGTTCTGTATTTTACTCATGATCAGAATATCAGACTTATTATGAAACAAAATAGCCTTAGATTTCTGCTTTATGAAACTAAACTCTTATAATGAGCCTCCTGATTGCTTGTCTTGACACAAGATTCTGAATGCACATTTCACAGTAAATTTGGTGTTTCCAATCAGTTAGTGATTCTGTGGATATCATTTGTGTGAATTCCATTATGACTTTTCTTCTTAATATAATCTTTTCTATATGTGTGTGTATAAAGTATCCATCTCAATATCTTGTTTTGGGTTTATTTAGTTTTCTTTCTACTTTAGATTTGTCTTCTAGACAGTGTGTGTTTGTGGAAGAGTCTATCCTTGACACATATAGCTTTTTAGATGCTGAAAATAAATACCACTGTCACACACACCATATAAAGACCCTTTGCACATAGAATCTTTTAAGTATCCACTTCAGACAAAGTGTGTAAGGGCTGTGATAATATTTTTGGGGGAGAGTGAGGTGGTGGTGATGGTGGTTTAGGTTTATTTTCTGTTTTAAGATCACCAGACCTTTATAATTCATGCTGAGCTAGAAAACTAAAGAAAACCTTCCTTCAGGAGGTTTTCAATAGATTTGATTAGTGAAAATGTAAGCTTCAACATTTCTTATTCCAGGTTGGCATAATCTAGCAAAGACTAGTAAAATTTTACACTTTACATGAGTAATTTTGACCTGCAATGAAGAATATTTCTGTTCCAAAACCTTGGTGTGGGAGATATGGAATTTTTAATCTACTCAGAGAGGAAGAGGACAAATGACTCATTCACATCTAATTAGTGACACAAGACTTGTAGAAACTGGTCATGAAAGATTAGTGGTAGGCTTCAAAAGCAAGAAGCTCACTCACCCAGCTCTTGTAAAGAAATGGTGGCTCTAAGAAGACGAAAGTGGTTGTGAAATACCTACAGCAAAAGGTTAATTTTTGGTCTTTTCCTGCTTATCTCTGAGAAAAGTAACTTCCCTTCATCTGGAGGACTAATGGCCCCATAAGCACATTAAAAAGAATGCACAACAATGGAAAGAAGTGACTCAAAATGATAACTAACTTTCAGAAGGATATCACGCTCACTTCTGATTTTATTTTTTCTTTCTGTTAAGAAAAAAGTTCAAACATTTCAGGAGTGAATAAAATTAATTTTAGGCAACAAAACCCTAGAAAAATCATAAGAACAATGAAAGAGGAGTGGGAAGGGCATAAAAAGAAGTACAAAGAGAGGAGATGAAGAATGTATTTAAATATTTATACCCAAAGTCCTATAAAATCTTTCGTCACCCAGCAATAAATTCACTGACCACTATCTTTGTACAAAAACAAAACAGCAGCTGTGCCTCTCTGCCTATCATTAGAGACTTCTCTCTGATGTCCTCAGAAGCAACTCATCTAGCCTGCCTTGAGCAAATGTCTTATTAATAATCTTCTTTGTTTTTGTGAGTTGGTTCATTAAGTTCATGCATGCATAAAGTTGCTGTTGCTGCAGATAATGTGCAAAGCATTTATAAATTTAGGTTTCCAAACTCTTAAAACATTTATTAATTCAGGAAAATGTTACATGTTTCTAAAATCTTACTTCAACCAAGGCACTTAATTAGTCTTTTGTTTTTTTCTCTTTCACAACATGAGTATAGGCTTTCCAAATTTTCTGTGTGAAATCAACTCTGTTGTGCAAACAATAAATCTAGCAAAAGTGTCTCTCTGCCCTTTCCCCATTTATTTTTTATTTGCACCATAATTCCTCGTGGATGGAAGCTAGGAAACCGGGGTACTGGGCATGACTGTGCAAATCCCTTCTTTCCTTGTCTGAACTGCATACAGAAAATAGCTGTAAGTATATATTCAAAAATTTAAAATGCTTTTTTATTTTCTGCACTGCAAAAATTGAATCAGAATGTTTTGTTTGTTTCTGAAACATTCCATCTGACACAAAATAAAACACTAGTTTTCTAAGCTGTGGGGACATCCTGGGAAAGTGCTTTCAGTCCCTCCTATAGAGTCTGTCACATATCAGATAAATTGTTAGATATTTGCTAGTGCATTAGCTGGGATCCATCAACAAGGTAAATGGCCTAACTGTCAGGCTGGAATAATTTTTGCAGTCTGGGATAATGACTATTTAAGTATTTTTATACAAAAAGAAAACATACAGGCAAAGACTGTGAAAGATCTGCATCAGAATATCTAAATAGCTAGAGATTTTAAGACATTCATGGAAAAGTGAAGGGTATAAGTTCAAATTTTGGTTCTGTATCAAACAGAGGATTTGGACTTTTTTTTCCATGTGAATTTCCATTCAACAAACTACCCCATTTCTAGAACTGGACTACTTACTATTTTTTCCATTGGCACCCTTCCAGTTTCTACAAAGTCGAATGCATATGTGTATGCTGACAGTGAGGCTGAAATTTTGTACAAGTCCAAGTAAACAGCCCATTGCTGAAGCACTGAATACAAGCAGCTGCCACCACTTCTTTGTTTCTTTGTTTCTTCCTTAAATGTAGGTTTCAATACATTTCCTTTGGTAAAATTTGTTGTACAAATTCCACCTGAACTGAAAAAAACCCCAGTTTTCTGGTACAGAAAAGTAATTTTGGGCCAGCCTTCGTGTTCAAAAACAAACAAACAAAAGTGAAACCTCAGATGCAGTGGTAAGAGGTGTTTAGAAAAAGGTACTAGATGTGCTGTTATGAGGCAAGAAAAAAAATATACAAGGTAAAGAGAACATGATGGAGACCAGATTTAGAAAAACCCTTCATATTACACCTATAGCTATACTACACGGCAATTAAGATTCAACCCATTTGTGTATGCATTTGAACAGAAAACAATTATTATCAAATCACACTCTTAGATATGCTCTGTTAATGTTATCTGAACAATAGATGGTTAATTTATTTCTGCCAGAAGCAATTTTTACTTCATTGTGTTCCTGGAAGATTATGTCTGAATTCTTCCTCAGCAACATATGAGAGGCACAGTAGCAACAATTTCTCTCTCCCGCACTGCCCACAGAAAGAACATCATTTTATTCACTATTTTGCTTATTAACTTACTAGAATATTATTTTGACTCATAATACAATATTCTATTATTCAATTTTTATCATATTCAGTTTTCCCCTGTATTAGTAATGTAAGTCCAAAGAGACAGGACAATGTAGAAATCCCTATACTTGAAATAACTAGACTTAGTATTTGAAATATATGTAAATAAATATAGCAGAGATTACCTTCAAACTTCACATTACTTTTCTGTCTTAGCAATTCATCTTCTTGTCCCTTCCAAATGGGAATTTTACACAGAGTTTCAAAGTTGTCTGAGTTATGCAGAGATTTAAGTCGCAGTGCTACTCATTTTAAATACAATTTCAACTCCTAAATCACTTAAGTGATTTTGATAAAAAAGCTACTTTTTTCCTCCATGTATTTGTGAGTTGTATTTTGCTACAAAAAAACCCAGAAAATTAATGAGGCTTGTAATTTAAAATAGAAAAATAAAGTCCTTCTACACCTGAGAATTTGTCTGACAGTGCTGGATCTCATTATTTCAGCCATTCTTGCTATTTTCGCTTTTCAATCCTCATGTTCACTTAATGCAGTAAGACTATGAGAAAAAAAAGAGTTGTGTTCTGATTTTTTAATTTACCAGTTCACCAGTGCAGACTTCATAGACTCACTGCCTTCAAAGTAGCTGAGTGGAATTCAATATATATTGTATCTTCTTTTAAAGGGAATATAAATAGCATGAAAACTGTGTTTTACTGGTTTCTGATGCTTGAATTTCAAATTCCTGCACACTAGGATAGGTTGTATCGGTCCACACAAGTAATGTAACTCCTTATGTACTGTTTCAGAGGAAATATACAGTGTGTGAAGATTCACTCTGCATTTAGAATTAGGTAAAGTGATTTTTACAAAGGGTAAGAAGGAATATTGATAGGCAGAGACTATTTATAAGCAACTACAGAGAAGCACCTTGCAATAATCCTTGGGGCTCTGCATAACTGTGTGGCCAGCTGAGCTGAGCTGGTTGTGTCTTTGTGAAGGCTGCTTCATTATTTCCTTGGGTTCTAATACTGGTAAGTTCTTTTTTGTCCTTCACCTTTAGTTCATAGCAAAAAATGGAACTTCCTAAAATAATGTTCTGTTTTCAAGATGGAATGAAGGATGTTTACCAGATTGAAACATTTTCTTTGAAGGAAAAAGCAATCAAAATAAAAGCATTAAAGGATAAATTTTTCCATTCTTTTTCAGAAATTTGGATGGCAGTGCTGGATCTCATTGTTTCAGCCATTTGGATTTTTTGCATCTGATTCACAAAATAATAATGAATGTTGCTAGTGGCAATCCTTTTCAAGTGTCTGCTGTCTTCTGGAAAAGTTTTTGGCTTTCTGAAATAGTAAGGTGCAGATACCTATTTAAGTTTGTGATCAGAATACTCCAAAGGAACACACATCCAAGTACTGTGCTATGAAACTCTTCAAGAAGAAAATTGTTAAATGTACTTTTGAAGTTCTTAATCATCTGCAGTTACCTCGGCAATAATCACAATTAATTGTAAAATTTTACTTCAGTTTTACTTTTAATGAAAAGATAGGTACAAGAACAAGACTGATATAATTAGAATATTTTCAGTGTGACAACAGAGTACTAATAAGTGTATTTCCTAAAAGTGGAATACTATAGGAAACAAATGAATACTCATTACTAATGGAGAGGAGTGAGGTTTAATACATTGTGACATATTTTACCTAATGAAACCTCCATTGCTTCCGTGATCTCAAATCAGATTTACCAGAAGAAGCAATGTTATACTATAACACAAAGTTAGCAAAGGCTAGTTAATATTACAAAGATTTTTATATCTCCACTGCCTTTTCTAATGAATAATGAAAGAAACAATACCATTATTTGCAAAATACCATTTTAAATGGGAAAAGTGAGCATTCTCCTTTTTGTACCCCAGAAAAACTGAAGTAAGCAGTGCTTAGTTTATTTGCTTAGAAATTTTCTGACTTCAGAAAATTATTCCATTCATTTTAGTACCTACTAATTGCATTAGCAGTGTTGCAGACAGGTATGGATTATAAAAGGAAGGTCTTATAAAATATGGTTGAGGCCCTGCTACTCTAGCTAAGCTAGCAGTAGCTTGTAAATTCCCATAAGAAAGAATCAGAGGAATGAAAAGTCCATTAACACAGCTACCTATTCTTGGGGAGAAAAATGAGTTTGCACCTACATAAACAATGAATCTGTCCCATGAGAATCAGTGAAGAAAATATGTAAACAATCCAAGAATAGAGAGATTTGGTGGAGAGGTTACTAACCAATGAACTGTATAGCCAGAAAACTACTAACCAATTGGAGTTCAACACGAGGTCTGTGAAAACTGTGTGAAAAATGAGTTATGTGGATAAAGTATGGGCTTCCCTGTATGAAGAAACTGAGTTCTGTCTACTTATTACTGCAACACAGAAGTGTCTTGTTTCAACAGATCAAGATGATTTAGTACTGCTTATTGAAATCTTTCCTAAGACCTCAGCGTCCAGTCTCTTAAGCACAAAAATATTTGTTTTAAAACTCTTCAGGCACAGCTCCATTTTTTGTTCAATAGCATCAGTTTCAATGATGGTTGCTGTAGCAGAGGGTTAATAATAATATTGTGCTACTCTGCAATTCACTACTTTGGCCGTCCTTCCACTGGTTTATCTACCCTAAGACCAAATTATTACCCTATAATAAAATGAAAAGCCACTATTATTGCTTAATGTAAGTACACTTAAAATTATTATTAGTAGTGTACTTGGTAAGGTTAAATCATGAGGTCTTTGATGCTAACTTCAAAAATTACATCTCTGATTTAACTAGAATAAATGAGATGGCTGCTTCTCTCTAATTAAAGGCAAAAGTGTATCTATAGTACTTGGCAATTATCTGTCACTTAACACTGTATTATAGGATCATTTATTGCATTCATTTTGTTATAATTACAATTACCTTGCATTTACTGAGAGCCCAATCTTCAGAAAACTAAGCAGCCTGAAGAAATGAATCATGTTTTTTGAAACCTAAGTGAGCCTATGTACCAAACCAAAGGTGAAGTTCAGTTCGTAGAGAATTAGGATAACACTGCCAGCAGCTAGAACCATCTTCTAGGGCCATGTTTGCAGGGACAGATCTACAGGTGCTTTCCCAAAAGTGAAGTGATTCCCTTTAGGTGATTCCTGAATTTTGGGCTGTTAGGGTAAAGACTGCATTTCCACTTCTCATCTCTTTTTCAGGCAGTGGCAAACAGTAAATGATGACTGGTGAATAGAGAGGGAATTCCAGCTGGTTTTACTGTTGCAGGGAGAGGAAGCAGCACAGCAAGAACACGGCACCAGTTGAGCTGAAAGTTTAAGAGAAAGGAGAAGGGGTACCCTGGAGTGAACAATGACTGCTATTCTGGCTAAACAGAACAAGTTCTAAAATGATCACCTTTTTATAATTTTTTTGTGAGGCAAGTGATGTTTCTTCTTCCTGCTTCTTTCCTGACTTGTCTGTATTCACATTCTTTCTATTTTTGTCTTTAACCATTAGCACAATCATTATTTGCTTGCCTGAATTCTCCCTGGAAAAGAGATCTAAAACATAAAAGCCTGAATAATTATGATAAGATTTTTTAAATTTTTTAATGGGATCTTTGATTGCACAGAGTTCATGCTGTGTTAGTTTCTTTAATCAGTTGAGAGAAAAATTTAATGCAATCTGAGTGTGCAAATTGTGAATATTCACAATCTGCTAAATGAAAACTTTAGTTTTTTAGTTCTTAAAAAAACCTGCGAAAATTTCTAAGTCCTTATCCCTTAAGACATTCAGAATAAAAAATAATTAGTATTAATTATTCCATTTTAATTTGCAGTGGGAAGGCAATGTTTATGAAAGGTGAAATGACTGTTTCTGTTTGTAGATTGAATACAGACAGAAGCAGGGAATGCAAACTATTGAATGAGTGATTAATATATTTAGAGCAAATCAAAAAGCATTTTCCTACTGTTCAAAGAAAACAATGGGTCAATTTGTCTGTGTAAGGTCATTATATTTTGTGAGTAGCATGCCTTCAAAACATTCAGAGTACATCACAGTAGACATTTGTAGTCTCACATATGTGTCTCTGCTTGTTATTGTAATTTAGTCAGCAGATCCTGCTGTTTCATTAAGATCTTTGCCTATGCCATTGAAATCAAAGGAAACTTAGGTTTTATTGGGCACAGGATCAACGTTTGGCCACTCAACATGTCCTTGAGCCAAAACAAAACTTACAAGGAGGTTAATGTTGAGAGCGTTGTTTTGATTACATAATGATGCCAACCAGCAAGACGGGAAAAGTCCTTGGGCTGCACTGAAATGGAAAGTGTACGTGTCTATTTTAAACTGCTAATACTTCATCTAACCTACTGTGCTGAACAGTCACAAAATGAACCTATGCAGTGACTGAATTGCTGTCCATAAAGCAAAAGCAAGCAATAGACTGTTATTCTATTTCTATAATATAGTCATTTCTATAATGTAGTTAGTTCTATAATATAGTTATTTCTATGTTATTGCAGCAGTAATGAAAACCAGTATCTTAACACTGAGATGCTGCATTTTGGGAATCATTTACAGACATTGTTTAAACAAGCATTTTCTGTGAAACAAGGAAATGCAGTCTTTACAAAATGAAATTATTCAGTAAGGTGATCAAAAATTTACTCCCTGAGAGTATTGATCCACCAGTACAGTAAAAAATGTGAAGTAAAGCCACAGTCTTCCAAGAGATTAAAATAATAGGAGTTAATCTTTAAAGTAAAACCCTGTAGAAACATATTTACTGCATCCTCAATACTTGTCTGTGGCTTGAGATGTCACAGCGTTTTTTAGAATGTTCTTAGCAGGTGAATTTTCCTGGAAGGGTACAATCCTAGTAGAAAAGCTACAGGACCATATTCCCCTAAATTCCAGGAAAAGTATTAATATGCTAATGAGTTTTTTAAATATGAAGATCTCCTAAACAATTTGAAGGTGTTCAAAAAATAAATTTTCTTTTTAAACTGTATTTTCTTAATTCTATTATTGAGAAAACATGATTCTAATTTAAAAATTTCCAGTAGAATATACTAATTTTAGTACTGACCTTGGAATATGTCGCTTTTTCTTCCCTCCTACCTCATGCAGTAAAATTGAGGATGTGGAGAGACTGTCCTCTCAGAACAGTGAATGTGATTCTCTTCACTGACATATTGCAAGAAATTCAAGAAAAAAACCCTGAATCTAGCTTTGGGTTCAGGATTGAATTGTTGAATTAATTTTATTAATACTGTGAAAAAACCACTCCATTATGATGAGTCCATCAATATATTTACTGGTCAGCTGGAAGTCATACTAAATGTCTTTATAAGCACAGTTGATAGTATGCACCCCACAATTTTCACTGTACTTGTAAATTTTGTTTTCATATGTTATATGGCAACCTCTATGGAATTATTTTTCTGATATTCTCTTAAGTATTATAATTTATATATTTTAATTTTATTCTACAGTTTCAAAGTTGCTTCCATGATCTTGCTGAAGTAATTCATCCATTAATAACACATTTTTCTTACTGAGAAAGATAATAAGAATAGATAGGAAGATATAAAATTTTAATAGCCTTTTCAAGACTTAATGATGCAAATCAGCCAGTGCATCTGTGCATATTAATTCCAAGCAATCCTACAGTTATGAAAACAAAAACCTGTTTTTCGAAAACAATGGTAAATGCAATTAACTGAACGTTTTAAGGGAAATTGCACTCTTACTTATTTTATTAAACATTTTATAACAATACTGAGGTATTCAATGTTGTAAACATCTGGCATTTATGCTTCTTCTGTGCTACCACAGGTGACTAATTATTTTCCAGGTGTCACGGAGAAAAAAATTGGTTAATCACCCAGTCAATTTAGCCTAATGTTCAGCAACAGAGAGCTGCTACTCCAAGTTTTGTGTGTGTAGGCATATGCACATGTATGTGAGTCTGCACATGTGCATGTAACCATATTCTGGACCTTATTCCACTTCTTTTTAAAAGATGGAGATGTCCAGGCTTTCGCAATGAAGTTGCACTGATACAAATCCAGGTCAAAGACTTTGTTGCACAGAGAACTTAGAGTCACAGAAACATCTAGGTTAAAAAAGACCTGTAAGACTCCAAGCATTAACCTGGTAGTGCCAAGTCAACCACTAAACCATTTCCCTAAGCATCACATCTACATGTCTTCTAAATTCCTCCATGGCTGGTGACTCAATCACTTCTCTGGCTGGTCTGTTCCAGTGCTTAATAACCCCTTTGGTGAAGAATTTTTTCCTAACAACCAGTCTAAACCTCTCCTCACCCAGCTTGGGGCCATTTTCTCCTGTCTTAACTTGAGGATATAGAGGATGAAGGAACAGATTAAAGAAAATGTAAGTTCTGACACAGATCAGAGAGACAAAAGGATTGAAATACGAATCTCTTCTATAATTCATAATTGCCTAAAATATGCTGAAATGAAGACTTAGGATAAGAATAAGGTCTTGGTGAACTGGATGATCTGGCTTAACAATGTTTATCTCAACCAAGACCATTGCTGAAATTTTCCTTTATAATTAGTGTACCATGCTGTATGAGGGGAGGGCAGATTTATACCAAAAGCCACTTCTTGGCATCTTTTTCTCAATATTTTTCTTAATATTTTTTGCACAGTTCAGTTCCTCATTTGGATCTCCCACAGATATGTACCATTCTGCTGTTTAACAGAGAAGGTAGATTCATGGGGGGCTTAGGACACAGAATTTTCTCAGGCTGATCTCTAAAGGAGAGTTATTCTTCTGAAGTGCAATCTTCTTTTCCTCACCAGATGTGTCTTGGTTTGGAAAGACAGGTGTCTGCTAAGGAAGGCAGGAGCTTCCCTTGGAGTGGAGACTGTAAACCCCCTCCCTCCAAGTCATTATAATTTTGAAATTAATGGGCTTTCAGGCAAAGATATGGGAATAGGAATAACAGTTCTTTACCAGGAATATTAAAATAAAAATGCAGTAGTACAAAAAAGCAAACAAACAAAAAAGAAAACACTGACAGAGCCAGAAAACAACCTGACACCCTGTTGGTCAGGGTGTTGGTAGCTGTCCAATTAAATCATGACTGCAGTCCTCCTGGAGTGACAGATGTGGTTCTGTTGGAGCAGATGTGATCCTTTAGAAGGGTGTAGTTTTCCTCTGAAGGCCCAGTGGTGATGAGATGGGTCTGGTCATCCTTTGGGAATCCACTGGAAAACCAGCTGATCTGGCGTTCTGAATCTCAGATTTTTATCCAGGTAGGAATGCTTGGCTCCTCCCTGATGTAATTTTATCAGTCATGCAGTGAGACTCAATGGCCCATTAACAGCAGATATCCCTCTGGAGGGAAGATGGGTTGTGGAAGAGATAAAGGTGCCCCACCTGGTTTTAACAGATGGTAATAGAATACATACTTTTGGTTACATCTTGCATTGCAACCTAAGACAGATGCCATGACCCCTCCACCTATCATTTACATAGATATATTTACATAGATACACATGCTTATTTTCAGAATAGTTTTTGAATTTTTTTCTGACACCCCCAGACCCCCATAAATCCTCCAACTATAGCATAAATTTAAAATCCTATATAGAAAAATTTAAGTTTTTTAGAGTTCCAGGTTAATAAAGGATGTGAAAAAGAATCCTTAAAAAAAGAATTGAAAAAGTGGTCATAAGCCAGAGAACAGAAGAGGGTGAAGCATGGTCATATGGAGTACAAAGATAACTGTATTGTGGAAATTGGCTTGACGCTGATCTTCATCCCTGAGAAATGAAAATTGCCCTTTCTCCTAGGCTGCTCCCTATTCTTTCTGTCTCTCATGCTCCCTCATTTTTGCAAACCCACACCTGAGCCCCTCTTATGTGCATGATGTGCATCCATACTGTGTTCATTTAATGTCTCTTCTCTAACTGCAGCACAGGTCTACTACATAATCATGTGTGTGAATACAGCCACTTCAGGCACTGGGTGAAATTTTTCTGTGAAGGATGACAAGTGCAGAATTTCTCCCATTCAATCCTTTTATATTAATAACTAGAATCTGTGGCTTCTTATTTTCATACTGAAGTATGAAAACTTTCAGTACTGAAGTTCAGTGTGACAAGTGTAGTGCTTCAGCTGCCTACCAATCTTTCCTTTCCTCTCCTTTCCATGTGTTATTGCAATACAGTTTTTGTTCTTGTTAACAGGATAAAACACCTCTCACCATATATTTTTTGTTTTCACAGTATGTATATTTGCTTTATTGTTTTTTTTATCAATTATCTTTTTGCTTTGACTTCTTTTTTAACGTCTTTTTAATAATTCTGAAAAAATATTTTTTTGACACGTACTTTACTTGCACAGGAAATTCACAGTCACCCGGATTCCTTACAGATAATCACAGTCTGGATTCTTTGCAGATAATTAATGGATAAAACAATATTGATAGGTTTGTGTGTGCATGAGGCAGGTAACCACAGCAGAAGGAGGAGAGGTAACCATCTAGGGACAACTTTTCTCAGCTTAGATGGTATTTGTGAAGGGCCTCAAGAATGTCCTCTCTATAATTGTTTCTTGATATCATGTTGACTGGAGTGTTCCAAATACAGGTTTTATGGCTCAATTGGTGTACTGATTATTAAAAGTACTCATTCAGGAGATATGAATTGGATGAAGGGATGCAGTGCCTCCTCAGCAAGTTTGCTGATGATACAAAACTGGCAGGGATGACTCACACCCCAGAATTCTGTGAGGCTTTTCAGAAGTATCTCAACAGTGTGGAGAGACAGGCAGAAAAAGGACTGTCTGAAATAAAAAAAAAGGAAAATTCAGGGTCCTGTCCCTGGGAAGGAGTAACCTCAGGCACTAATACAGGCTGGGAGTCAACCTTCTGTAAAACAATTTTGTGGAGAGGCACCTGGGGATCCTGGTGGACAAAACGCACTCCATGAGCCAGCAGTGTGACCTTGTGGACAAGAAAGCCAATGGTATCATGGGGTGCATTAGGAAGAACATTGCCAGCAGATTGGTGAAGGTGATTCTGCTCCTCTGCTCACCTCTGGTTAGACCCCATCTGGAGTTCTGTGTCCAGTTCTGGGCTCCTCAGTACAAGAGAGACATGGAGTGGGTCCAGCAGAGGGATACAAAGTTGACAAGGGACCAGAGCATCTCTCTTATGAGGAAAGGCAGAGGGAAACTGGGCCTGTTCAGCCTTGAGGAAAGATGATTGAGAGGGGATCCCATCAATGTCTATCAGTATCTGAAAGGAGGATGCCAAGAGGATGGAGCCAGGCTCTTTTCAGTGGTGCTGAGCAATAGGGCAAGAGATAATGGGCAGAAAGTGAGGTACAGGAAGATCCATCTGAATATGAGGAAGGAGTTATTTACTATGCAGGTGGCTGAGCACTGAAACAGGTAGCCCAGAGAGTTTGTGCAGTCTCCTTCACTGGAGATATTAAAGAATTGTTTAGGTGCAATCCTGTGCCATGTGCTCTGGGATGACACTGCCTGAGCAGGGAGGTTGGACCAGATGACCCACTGTGGTCCCTTTCAACTTATCATTCTGTGATTCTCTGATCTTCAGGTCCAACCAAATTATTAGGATCTTAGTGGCTAAATCATAGTCCAGTTGTATGAACATAGGGAAGTTACTATTCTTGCTCAACTTGCCATATAGAAAGAACTCAGTAGTAAACTTTGTAATATATTTCCACACAGCCCCTGGGAGAAGCAGAACTGCCATGTCAATCCTTGGCCTGAACCTGTGGTTGTGGCCAGGCTCTTCCCACAGGCTTTATTAATGCTCTGAAAAACAGACAGATGGATGAGACAGATGCAAGAGTTGTTGTGCTGATTAAACAAGGTGCCAGTCTTAGTGTAAGCCTTAGCAGATGTTGGGCTTTAGTGCTATCCTGCTCTCACCACCACACTACATGGACAACATCTGTCCTATTCTCTGTAAGGTCAAGCCAGAGGGAAGAGTCAGCTTGATCCTAACTCATCTTTCCTGCATTGCCCAATGCAGAGACCAGTCACAGGCTGTTTCCAAGACTGTAACAGGGGAAGGTTTGACCACTCTGGAAAGCATCCCATAGATGATCTGTACACCTGATTTTGGTTTTGGGGCAGCACTATGGGTCCATATAGGATATTCAGGGCATCCAGCTACTCATGATCAGCAGGCTACAATGTAAGGAAAGCAGATCTTGGTGTCCTGAACAGTCAGAGGCAAGTAATCACAGTCCTTAAACTACTTTGTCCTCTAGAGGTAAGCATTTAATTTAGTCATCATTACAACATCCCCTCAGTAATAAAATAAACACGTGACATCTGTCTGCCCAGGGTAATTGAAATTCTGAATACAGACCCTTGTTTAAACAGGACAAAACATAAATCAAGTTTGCAATACCTTTAAATGAAAATGCTCTTAACAAACCTGGATCTAACAATTCTTTTTCATAGTCTGACATTGTCTTAGCACGTTGAAATTCAAGACATATTATGATATTATCCTTGCCCTTTTGCTCCCTCAAAAGTGCTTTAATGGTCTTTAAAACCAGCATAATCAAGCTATGATTCTATTGTCAACATTCTAGAATAAAACTTGCTCTTTGGAATTTAGCTATTAGGTAACATAGTCACGTTTCTTACAACTGTGCTGTGAACACAGAATAAATGGCTTGTGATGTTTAGCACTCTTGGTTAAAATCCCATTTTTACGGTTCAAGAAAAGTGCTATGACCCATTCACTGCAACTACTGATTTATCTGCACGGCAGCTTGGGTACCAAACCAGTTTTAAAATAGTTCTGAAAACATCAAATGTGTTATGACTTAAACACAAACAGCAACAACAAAATAACATTGTTGAGCTCCTGGCAAGTGTAAAAATTCAGAGAATTTCTTAGAAAAACTGAATGCAAACAAAACAATTTATGGAGTCTTAAAGGCACCTTGCACGAGAGAGAATTTGTCACCAGTAGGAAAGAATTATCATACCCTAATGTAAGAGGGCAAGTTTAGGCACTCAGATATATGAAAATGTCAAAGGCAATTAAATATTTAAATTATTTTTTCACCTAAAACATCCTAATAAATCTTCCTTAGTACACACAATGGAAAAAGCTAGGAACATATTTACACTCTTGGCTACCTCACTACAGCCAATCCAGCCAACATCAGGCTGACTGGAAATGCTGGCATGCAGTCACACAACATGGACTTGTTCCCAGTTCCAGCCTGGTTATGGATGCCTGTGCAACTCTTGTTTTGAAATTTTTTCAAAATTACAGAGTATGCGAAGCTACTCCGTAAGCTTTCTCTGACCTGGAAGAGCTTCTGCTCTGAAAATTTTTTGTGTGTGCCTCAACAGAATGTTACTCCTCATCCTGGACTTCTAAAATTTTCTGCTGTATAAACTTTATTCAGGTAGGTCTGAACATTTTTTCAGGAATAAATATAAAATAAAGGCAGATGTGAGATCTCTGTCACCAGTCCCAGCACAGGACTATACCCTTCTTTGCTACAGCCAAATGCATGGACTTTCCTTTGCTCCATCACACTCTGTGTCTTTCTCTATGCAGCAGGAAATACATTGCTAACAAAATATATTTCTTTACTGAAAGATAATTTGGGAAGGGAAAACTATCTGCTGTTAGATATGTGGAGAAATTAATTTAGAGCTGTCTTGGATATCTTTAACAGGAGAGAATTTTACAAAAACTGCAGCAAATTTACCTAAATTATATAACCCATGTCTCTAGAATATAAATCCAAGTGTATGCTTTAGAAGAACTTTTCTTTAAAGCTGTGTTTTTAAACAGAGACCAAACAACAATTTTCTAGTGCTAGGGGAGTTCCTCTCTCTTTTCCATACCTCCCCTGATGAACCAGAGGGTTCACCTTCCTTGGCAGTGATTCACTCTTCAAAAAGGATGGTGTGGTCAGCTGTGCTTAAACCTGTGGCAAGTCCCTGGCTGCACTCTGAGAACACTGAGGAGCTGCTCTGTCTCTGCCCTGTACCCAGGAGGCTTCAAAGGAGACAGTGCTTTGACCTTGCCCATATGCTGGGCAGCAGATCTGGCTGGTTGAGCTGGCACTCCTCCAGGAACAGAGAGGTTCTGCACTGCCCAGGTTGAAGGTCATGTCCAGGAAGTTAAACAATCCTCCAGTGTTATAGACATGTGACAAAAGCTCATTCCCAGTGGATATTGCAAAACTGTCCTTTAGAACAACACAGAGCTGATGAATCAAAAGTATCTCTCCTACTGTGTTGTTTTGAAGAGGAAGTTTGGTATCCTGCTGAAACAAGGTAAGAAACCTGAACAATAATATTGGAAGGCTTTATTTAAGAGTTAGAAATTGTTTGTTTAACTTCTAGCTTTGTTAAAATATTAGCAATAGTCTATTACAAGTTTGTACAGTGTATTCTATATAAACCTAGGACCATTGAATCAAGTATTTTGGAAGGGATTTCCAGATGTCACCTACTTCAACCACCTGATCAGAGAAATTCTGGGTAGGGCAAATTCCTCAGGGCCATGTACAGTGAAATATTTTGTGTCTCCAAGGATGTATATTTCACAGCTTTCTGAGCAACTAATCCAGTTTCTTATTATGTTCATAGTGAATGCCTTGTTTCCTTATCAAGTCAGTTTCCCATATTCCGAGCTGTGCCCATTGTCTCACATACTTCTCCAGTACATTTCTGACCTCTGTTTTTTGTTTCAGACCTATGTCTTCTGTCATTTAAATGCATTAATATATTCCCTGACTCTCCTATTTTTAAGACTGGACTGAACAGACCTTGTCTTTTAGTTGTATGCCACGAGTTCCAGCCCTCTAATCATCTTAATGCCCCTCTTCCAGACTTTCTCCCATCTATCCACACCCTTTGTACTGTGGAGCCTAAGAATGGACACAGTCCTTGATGAGGCTTCACAAGTGATAACTAGAGAGGAATAGACATTTTCCTTGGCCTGATGTTTATAGTCTTACCCAACCACTGTTGGGCTTATTTGCTGCAGAAGTACATTGCCAACTTATGTTGAAAATATGAATTGAACTTTTGCTTCCAAGTTGAGCTCTCTCAATAATTCAGGGCAGACATTTAAAACATTTCCACTGATTTTTCAGGCGAATTTTTATTTCTGCTTCGCAAAGAAAGAATAAGAAATGTTTTTGATATTGCTTGGGAATGAAAATGGCATTTCTATAAAATTTATTAAATTGACTTTTCAAAGTTTCCAGTCTGTTAAAGTACTGTAAATAGGAAAATAGGACAGATAGGTATAACTGCAGAGACATGTTTAAGTTTTGATGTCCCAGTGTATGTCTCTTATTAACCTAAATTTTTAAGGACATATAATTTTTTCTAAACAAAGTTATATATTTTCAGAGCTTCTACTTTTACAGTAATTAATATAAGGATATGTAAATAAATAAAAGAATTTTTATATAACAGAAATATATATACTGTGCCATGATATATACATGGAAATATTTTTTGATACTATGCTTTTGCATTTTTGTTTGCTCAATCAACCCTTCTAATCACTCAGAATGATGTGCAGGATATTTTATTAAATCAGCCACTGGGGCTGCACTGTGCAGGAAACAAGAGTGTATAAACACAACATACAGCAGACAATTTTAACAAGTATGCAACTGCACATACAACCCACACCCCTAGATAATACATAGATACGGAGCAGAAAACTCACAGAGGAAAAAGGCACAGATATTTCCTTCCCTTTCTTGAGTAAAAGCTATTGTCAAAGCACTGTATACTTCCCATGACTCTAAAAAAGCAGTTCTGGGGGATTACACAGGATTTTCCTATTCTTCTGTACATGTATTGCTACTTGAAGTATAGAGCTGAAGGAAAGCTTTGTCCATCACATGCCATGACTGATGTTTATTTGTTTGTTTTACATCACTGTAGTAACCACAGTTTGAAAATAGAGGAATATGTTTCTGAGTCTCAAGTTTCATAGGAATATAAAATAATTATGCAAATAGTTGATGCATTCGATAATGCATTTATATTATGCCCTTTCGTTGATATTGCAGCTCTTAATGATGTCACCCTGGTTTTGAGGATTTTTCTAGGCCTTCTGATTCGTTTTTCGTATTGGAGTGAGAATTTTTACTTTCCCACACTTTTTACTATAAACAATAACTTTGTTTTCCTAACAGTCCTTTGTTTACATATTTTTAGGTAGGAGGAGAAAGTTGATTGACAATGTGGTTTGGGAGGTGGGATTTCATCCTTCAATCCACAGGCACCTTTGGAAATGTATAAAATTGAGTTTTGTAAATAAACTTGGGCTTTTCCTGCTTTGCTCATCACTGTGTCCTCCTGAAGTTCTTTCGTATTGTGTAGTGGCATAATGAAACTGACATTTGAAGACAATTCTGTAGCGTTTACTATCCTCATTCATGTTTTGTCATGACAGAGTCTGTCCATAGGAGTCAATATTAATGGTGTTCAACTGTTTGTAAATCTTAGAAAAGTATTTCTCAGTGTATGCCACTGTGGGAGTTGTGTCCAAAGATGAAAAACTAGTAGAAGCAGGAAACAAAATAGGCATGTGGTGAAAATAAAGATTTATTTGTCGTTTTAAAATAGTTCTGAAAGGATTTTTTGGTAACCAGCTATGACTTTTTTTCTGGTCAGCAGCCCTCGTGAGGTTTGCCTTGTGAGGCAATTGACTTATGGAACCTATGATCTGCAATTAATCAGATCTAAAGGGACAA
The DNA here is from genome assembly GCA_013397195.1 of Hylia prasina. Taxonomy (NCBI): domain Eukaryota; kingdom Metazoa; phylum Chordata; class Aves; order Passeriformes; family Sylviidae; genus Hylia; species Hylia prasina. Next base: position 615,287 of record VYXD01010592.1, on the reverse strand, counting down.
AGACATATATATCTAATCCCCTTCAGCAACTTATTCTTCAAAGGACCTGGAAAACCATTCCCTAGTCCTTTATCACTAAAAAGGTTACACATCCAAGGGGAGAATGGATTCATCGCCAGGTGATTTTTGGGTCCTTTAGTGTGACTTCTGAGCAGTCTCTTTGACAAAGCGTTGGAAGGGAACTTACTTATGAGGTGGTGACCTTGTGACTGAGATTTCCATCCTGACAAGGAGTTTTGATGAACCTTCTCTGTCTTTCAGAAGCCCAGTAGGTCTCAAAGACATTTCTCCCAGGCACAGCAAACTCTTACCTTGAGTCAGCACCAGTCTTCTTCAGTTCATTCTTCTCTGTTCCTTCTCTAATTACTTCCTCTATGCTTGGCATGCTCAGCAGGTATCTCAGGAAGAAGTCTACATGGCTCAGACCATTAGGCTCTTTTAATCTGTGGCCTGAGGTAGGGTTGAGACACCTCTTTATATTACTCATACTTGTTTCCTTTCAGAACATTGAAAGGTCACCTGTACTTTGGGTTCTCAATGAAATCAGGTAGGAAAAATCCTCAGAGCACATTACCTTATGTTTCTTTCTCAGTATTGATGATTAAAAGAAAGAAGTCTTACATTTTCATTGGATTTGTTTAGCTCATGGATATAAAATGAATTTTTTGAAAAGAACTGGTGGAGTAATTAATTGCAAATACATCTATAAAGGTAGATTTCTTCACTGAGGTTTGAAAAAATACTTTGATAATCACATATTTTCCTTCGCTATAAGAACTCATTGAAAAGAAGATCATTTGATAAGAAGAAAATTGCAGAGGCTCTCAGATCACCTCAGATGTCATGACATTTTGTCTTTTATTTATTTGAATTTGTCAGACCAAAACAGTTACCTTGATAATTGCATATGCTGCCTGTACAGCACTCACACTGTAACTTGACAAAAGGATGTTACTGAAGGACCCCAGTGTTACTTAAGTGATTTTCTGATACCTACTTCTTTGGAGACAAAAAAAAATCTTGCCAGGTAGTTTTGTTTGTTTGTTTGTTTTGGGGTTTTTTTGGTTGGGTTTTTTTTTGTTTTGTTTTTTTTTTTGGTTTTTTTTTGGCTTTAACTTCACAAATATCAAACAACAAACCCTTGGAGAAAATTATATTGGAAACTTTAGTTATCCAGGTGCCTCTCTAGTCAGGTAATTAACAATTACTATGGATGTTGAATGTCACAAGGTATATAATCTTCTGTGAATCTTGTCACAGATTGTATTTTTGTCCCAGGTCTTGTCTTCTGGTGAAGATTTTCAAACTACCAAGGCAGTATTTCTCTAGTTTTAACAGGAATTGAACTCCTTTCATCTCCACGGATTTGAATTTCAGTCTTCCGTCTGTTAAGTGTTGTGAAGACATTGCTTTCTCACACAGAGGAGTTTATAAAGTCAGTGACACTGTAATTTTAGGATGTTTTCAGATTCTTGTGGAAATTGGAGTTATATATTAAAATAAGATAATGAATTTGCTATACTAAAAAAAGACAACATCTCCTACCAGGAAGAACAAAATAGACCTTTAAAAATCAGTAAAATGCTTGTTTTGGAACTTGCATACATTATAGCACGTGCTTCAAATTGACCTAGTGCTTTTTACACTAGGAAAAAGTAGATGTATCATGTTAGAGAAAATCAAATGTACTTTGACAATGTCATGTGGCAGTCTTACTGAATCATAGAAGTGAGATTTTGCCTTTAGGGCCCCACAGGAGTAAAACTCATCTTCAGCTTCCAAGAATACATGTATCCATTACTGGTTTCACTAAATAACAGTAAAATTTAAAGATATATGACCCAGTCTAATTAATTGCACAAAAAAAGAGTTGTAATTGAGAAATTAATAAAGAGAATTTGGGCTTTGCCTTTGCCTCTTCCTCTCTTGTCCAAATTGTGAGAACAGTCTTTCTTCTCTCCGTGTCTGAAAATAATTCAGACTAACAATAGGGTGCCATGTACATTTTTACTTGGTATTTTTTTCTTGATTTTTTTCATCCTAGCACAAAAAACAGTGACTTCCTCTTCCATGCCCCCATACCTTCCATACTTTTCAGTACTTATAGGCTTTTTTCCAACTTCAGGTCTTTTGGATATCACCCAAGTAGGATATAAAGGTCAGTAGGTCAGTAAGGTACAGTCCAGACGAGTCTCTTCATTAAGGGGTGCTTACAAGTACCTTCAAGGATATTTTCTCTAATCCCAAATGGAATATGATGGCTAAACATCTCTATGAGGGCCTCCTGACAGTGAAATCAAAGCAAGAAACAAATTTGGTCTGGTTCCATCAGTCTCAAAGGGGCCTGATGTAGCATGCCACTGGTTTTGCCTCCAGTTTTGGAAGTAAATTTCTTTAGGGCTTTTTTTTGTCAAAGATCAGATTGCTTTAATATAATGGTTTACATACTCTTCTCCAGAAAGAGACCTGAAATGCAAGTTGCTGTCTGAGCAGCCACTGAGCACTGACCACACTGCTACAATTACCTCACCTAAAATCAATTTCATACCAAAATATTTTGGAATGATCTATCTCAGAAGAGTTTCTTTTACACCATTCATGTAGAAGCTGCCAGACAGAGTCTAATCCATCTTTGAGTTTATCAGAAACCACAGGGTATGCATTAGTTTTTGATACCCCCAAAAATTGACAGATGTTTGTTACTTTGCTGTCTGCTCTGCAGGGGTACTTACCATGAGGTGAAAGGGGCATTTATCTTCAAGGAACGTAGCATTTTGTTACATATTTTTTTCTGCAGCCTAACTTCAAAACAGCTCTCACAGCTTTTGTGTGCCTAGCCAGTGTTATAGGATAGTGTACGCATTTCTCGTACAAGTGATCTGTTTTATGACAGAACTCAAGCAGATAATAGATCTCCAAATACTGAATCTGTCACAATTCCTTTCAAAAATTCACAGGACAAAAAGGTCATAAGACAAAGCAGGCATTACTCAGGAGCAGGGACATTTACACTAAGATACAGTTTGTGACTGAGTGTCAGAAAACAAAAAATATTGTGTTATATTATAAATGGGATATGGGAGAAAATAGCCTAAGAACAATGTGGTATTTACAGTCTTATATTTTTATATTGGACATTTGGTTGTTTTTTCTTTACATTTAAACTTCTACATCAGCTTTGATTTTCTTGAAAGAGTGATTAAACTCTCTGGTGAAAGCTCGCACTTGTCTTTCTGCAGAGAACAAATAGACCAGTATTTCAGTCTGATCACTGAGTTAAACTTCACTGTATTAATCATCATGTGAACTGCTGATCCATGTGGCTAATTATAGCAGCAAATCTTTATTCCCTTTTGCTCAGAAAAGTTGTTAATAAAAAACCTATTTTCTTATCAGGAAGGTAGTATTAAAAAAAACCCCAACTTGTAGGTTTTTTGTTCATTTTGTATTAATTTCCTTTCTCTTTCCAAAGCAAGAATGAAATTAGCATCAGTTCTTTAAGTGAGAATTGACTCGTGTTGTGTTTTTTGTTCTAGTTGCTTAGCAGCAGCAATGCAGGCACATGGGTGGGTCTGCCTCCAGGGCACTTCCACTGGGATTTGAGCTCCTTAGGGCATTTTCCACATTAACAAAATAATGTTGAATCAGATTAAAAAACAAACAAACAACAACAACAACAACAACAACAACAACAACAACAAAAAACCAAAAACAAACAAACAAACCAAAAAACCAAAAAAACCAAACAAACCAAGATCCTGAAGCTAAATCTCTGTTACTTATTTTAACTGTAAAGTGGTTAAAGGGAAGGACATAAATATCTCTGAGGTGGTCTGCCATGCAAGACAAATTCATGTTCTTTGGTGTCAATGCATTTTTTGATTGAAAAATTGCACATAATTTTCTTTTGTGCCTTGTTTTATGCAAACAAGACAAATTCTATAAACTGAAATAATTGCAGCATCTGTCAAGATTAGGAATTAAATATGTAAATTTTTTTGGAATATCTACCATTGAGAGGTTGAAGTTGTAAGTGATTAAGAGTATTATTTGCCATGAAAGCCTAAACCCCTGAACGAACAGGGAATTCAGACCTGCTGTCTGGTCTTTGTCTGCGGTTAGGGTATGCCTTCAAAGATGGCATGAAATCAATATCCTTTCTCTATGATTTCTGGACTTGAAACATATTTATATGCAGCATCTGGCTGTTGGAGGTCACAGAAAATTTGCTTACACCCATTTTGCTACAGCTCAGCTGCTTTAGAAGATTAAGTAAAGGAAGAAAGTTCAGATTCTCTATATATCTGCACTATGTATATAATTGCATGTTCATTGAAAAAGAGGAATATACAGGAAAAATACTTAGGTAGCTAACCAACCGAGTTTGTTGCACTAGGAATTGTTGTATGCAGACCCACAACCAGCAGTATATTAATGCTGGATATAACGTAAAACTATTTTGGTCTCTATAGGGACATAAATATTTAAGCTATTTTAATGGGCCATTAAGTTAAATAGGCCATTTCTGTCCACTTAAAAATTAATTTAAAGTATTATAAATTTTTTACATTTTTCCAAACTTTTACAAACCCCACTTATTTTAAAGATCAAAAGAAATGTGGTTTTCATAGGTTGAGATACTTTTCCAGTTATGTCAATTGTGATAATTTAGGAGGACATGTTGGCTAGGTTTAGAAGATAGGAAATGGATACAGAATGGGCTACACAGTTCTGCAATTTTTAACAAGTTATCTTGTTAAAAGATAAAAGTCAAGTTTACCCAATATTGAAACATGAGTTTAGATTCCACTGACAACTAGTTTCAAGACTTTTATGGACAAAAAAGTCCCTTATTGCCATCCCTGCGCATCCAAAATTATGTGTTACTAAGCATCTGTCAAAATGAATTAATTTTGTTTGTCTAAATATTTAAATCACTAGGAAAAATACTTCAGACTTGTAAATGAAAGAGGTAGTACACTGGAGAGTGATATTATGCTGTGGTTATTACTTTGTCTGGAACAAAAATCAATACAAATGGCATGAACCTGTAGGAAGTAGAATAAGAAATACATTTAAGATCGGATGAGGTTTATTTACCTGTCAGTCCCATATATTCATATGGATTATTTGGTATGCTAAGGATTTTTTGGGTAGCTCACTAAAGTCCTAACTAATGAATGATATGGGGCAGAGGGAGTAAGAAAATGTATTTTATTTACCATAAGTGCCATTATAAATATTTTAGACAGCTGAATACTTGTTTCTTCCGGAGTAAATTTCCTAACTTTATTTCAGCCTTATTTTAACCCCTGCAAAACTACTTCCTTCCCTGAAAAACAAATATTATTTCTGTGAACAAAACATTTATTTGGAACCTTTCTACATAAAAGTCAAGCCTGTTATCCATGCCTGACTGTTGTAAAGGTGCTCTGTAAGTGAAAGTCAATTACATCCAAGACAAAAAGCAGCTACCTTTGTCAAATTTTTCTGTCCATTAATTATTGTCTTTCTTGATTGTTAGATCAATACATTATGTATTGTTTCCACATTTTTGTTTTAAAGACAAATTAGAACCGCAGCTGGTGTTAGTTGTATTCCAAAATTATGAACTTTCCCAACGGGTAACTTTCTTAGCTGAGCTTGCTTGGAATAATATATAAGTATTCAGTTCTAATTGACTTTCTGCACAAAGTTACTTTCTGTATCAATAGATGGCATGCTGATCACCGCGGTATTTGGTTAGATCAAGGAAAAGGCCTTTTGTAGCCATTTATAATCAGAATGTGTAATGAAGCCTTCCTTCAACTCCAGTTCAAATACAAACTGAATGCCTCCTAGGGCCAAGGCTCCTGCATTGCAAAAGTCAGTCCTGGATGTGAGCTGAGGAATCTGAGAAATTCACAAGTCTGGCCAATTAGTCTGGTAAGAGTAATCACTGACATCAGTCATACAAAGTCTCTGCTTTCATGACTAATACTTTTAACTTCCAATCTATCAGGCACCATGCTGAGTCCTGCATTCACATCATCATTTTGTTTTTAAAGAGGAAATCAGGAAACAAAGTGAGGTAAGGGGTTTGTTTCAGAAAAAAACAACTCCTTTGAGCTGAAATTAAATGCACTACTCTTAGCTGACTTTCTTATTAAACATTAATTGATTAAAAACTACTTGTAAGTAAATCATTGTTCTGGGTACTCAAAGGTGTATTTTATGAGGTCAATATCTTTGTTAGATGGCCATATAAAGACTGTAAATGGCTAATTTTTTTTAAAACACTATATTATTGAGTTTCAATCTGTGCCATAAACATGTTGTTTATCACCACTTGATCTCTAGGGAAGATCCACCTTGAGAGAAACACCTTCTCCACACATGCCCACCAAAATAAGGATCATATGCAGAATTCACATATGGTTTTTACACTTTCCCACAAATGTGACTATTTCCTAGAAATCTGATTTTGTTTTATTTATTCTTCTCTAATTTATGGTGTGGGAGATTATTCACAGCCATATTCAAAACATATTTTTTAAATGGAATGTTTTAAAGAAGCAAGAGCATTCTTATTCCATTTTAATCAAATGGATAAAGATACTTTCTGGGACATCTTTAGATATAGAACGTATACTGAAGTATGGTAATGTATGGTTTCTATCAGAAGCTCTTTTGTTTGGGGTTTTTTAAGGATGTCATGGCAGAACATTCATGATGGCCAGAGTAATATCAGTTTAATTCAGAAAAACTCAGTTATAGCAACTATTTTTTTGGTGACCACACATGAAATCTCATATGGTTCAACAGTGACAGTCACTGATCTTGGAAATTGCTGTCTTACTGACAGGGCCAAGAAGAGTATTTTATTTTTAACAGAAATATTTAATACTATCCTACTCTATAATTGTGAAATTACAGTAATGATTTCAATTTCAGGGCCCTTTGTCTGCTTCATTTTTTCAAATATTATATTTCTGCAGATTTTATAAAATTTGTTATAGTCTGCAAAAAGATTTTATGGTCAAGGATTGCTGAATCATTCAATATTTTCAGTTACACAGTGTCTACTTATCTCCTTTGACAACTCTTCATTGTGATAAAATGTACAGGAATAAACATATACAGTGAATGCCTATCCTAATTTGTCAGGTTTAAATGAATCTCATTCACTATCAGTTTTTTTTGTAATTAAATTGGGCACATTGTTATTAGAAGTAATGGCATAGTTGGTAATTTTCATTGATTAACAACATACATTAGAAAGAGATAAATGACCAATCTAATTGTGGATTATTGTTTCCTGTGCAGTCATTACACCGGGTCACACTGAAATAAGGGATGCATTTCTCAAAGAGGGCAAATATTGCTTTTTATTGTCTGACCCAAATGTCTGTGAATGCTGGTAGAAAAACATCTGGATGCAAGTTTTCCTGGGTACACAAATAAAGACTCAAGGGCAGGAGTTGAGTTGTAGTCCCAGGAATACAGAGACATATCAGGAAGACACATTCCTCAGTAAAAGGATGAGTGACAGAACCAAAGAATCATTTGGTTGAAAAGGACTCCTTATATCAGCTGGTCCAACCCTTGACTCAAAGCAGGGCAAATCCAGTGTCAAATTGCTCAGGTTGCTGCCTTTCCAATTTCTTCAACAATTAAGGTTCTGACATCTCTTTGGGCAATATGCTACAGTATTTGGCTGCTCTCATGGTGACTTTTATTTCTTAGTATTTAGTAAGAATTTATTTTATGATACTTCTCCAAAGGGAGTTTGAGTTATTCTTCATAAGTATCCAATATGTAGCTGAAGATATCAGTAAAATTTTTGACCTTTTCTTACAACTAAACAAACCCAGCTACCTAAGCGTCTGCTCTTACATCCTGTGCTCCAGCACACTGACCAACTGGGTGGAGCTCCACAGGGCAATCACCTCTTTGTTTGCTTTGTATTGCAATGGCTCCAAACTGGACAGTGCTCCAAATGCACACTGATAAATGCAGACAGAAGGGAATAACCATTTTGTTTTGTTTCTGTTCATATTAATGCTTGCTCTCTTTTTACATGTACTTTTGCACATAATGGCATTATTTTGCTTCTTTTCCACAACGATAATGGTGAACTCAGGCCCTCCAAATGTGCTGCTTTTGGCTGAGATAGAGTTAATTTTCTTCACAATAGCTTTTATGGGGCTATATTTTGTGTTTGTGCTGGAAACTGTTGATAACACTGAGATGTTTAAGTTATTTCTGAACAGTACTTACAGACAGAGCCCTTTCTGCTCCTCACACCACGCCACTAGTGTGAGGATATCCTGTTGGAAATCTGGGGTCCCAGCCAAGTCTCCTCCCAACTCCTTGTGCATACCCAGCTATCCCCAGTGAGGCTGAGGCAGCTGATATACCCCAAGGGATATCCCACATTATGTGGTGTCATGTTTGGCATATAAAGCTGGGGGAAGAAGAAAGGGGAGATGTTTGGAGTGATGGAATGTGCCACTTCCCTAGTAATAGCGATGTGTGATCGAGCTTTGCTTCTCTAGGGATGGCTGAACACCTACCTATGGGAGGCAGTGAACAAATTCCTTGTTTTGCTGGACTTGCATGTACAGCTTATATTTATTAAATTGTCCTTACCTCAATCCATGAGTTTTCTCATTTTTTCTCTTCTTTTGTCCCCCATCCTGCTGTGAGGGTCATGAGTGAGAGGCTGGGTGGTGCTTAGTTGCCAGGTGGGATTAAATGATGACACTATCCAAAGTAATTCAACTTCCAACTTTATTTCCAAACTAAAATTAATCCTGGTGAACGTGTTGGCTAAGTCTTTTGTCATAACTACATCTGTACAGCCCTAGATACCAACAGTATATTATTGGAAAATGGATCACTCAGTTACTACAGTGGAATTCATTTTGCAAAGTTCAAAACTAGTTCTCAAAACTCTCTATTTTCTTTGTTTCTGTAAAAGCGTATTTAGATTCCAGGTGTTCTGTGAGACATGATGAGAACTTTAGGATTCTGGAATCAAAATTCAGAATTTTTGGGTCAGGTTCCATCTGAGCAGGAACTTAATCTGTGTGGTTCCTATCCTTTTGAAGAAACTTCCTTTCAGGTACAGTCTAATAGGACCTTTAGGACACACAGTTTATGCAAAAGTAGATATTTGCTACCTTGAAGAAACGGAGTTCTGCCCAGCTGCCATGCACATTCTAGAAACAATGAACTGTGAATCCACCAATGATCAGCTGAAGAGGAAAAAGAAGTAATGACAACAATGAAGAAATCAGACATAATCCTCATCTCCCTGCTAACTTCAGAGAAATGCACAACTTCTGAAAAATTATGGAAAAGAAGAGATGAGAATGACACTAGATAAAAGAAAAAAAAATGAAGTAGAAAAAATAGGGGTTGAAATACACCTCTGTGATATGGATAAGAGAAGTTTAAGTAAGAAAAGGTAAATGTTAAAGTATAAAATACTGCTGTACCTATTCATTTTATCAAATGCTCATTTGATAAAAGGGTTCACAAGGTGCCTGAATGTGTTAGTCAGCAAGTTTGGCATGGACTGGTTTCTCTTTTTCTAATGTGGGACCCATCTAAATTTTGCACAAAGAATTAAAAATTCATTTTCCCAGAGGAGAGACAGAAACACCCTGACCTCAGAATGTACTGGCTGGGATAGTTAAGAGATGCAACATAAGGTCATAACTTTGTTCAATTTGAAGTCTCAGCCTTTGCTAGGATGACTCTTCACTTTTTCTTTGAAATGTTCTACTACAAACCTGAGAGATACTATTGTTCATAAAAAAATCTTCAAGCTAGTTTATTTTTGCCAACCATTTAGTTCTCACTGTTTTCTAAGTGAAAAATATTTTTAGAAAGATCACCTTCATTCATTTTAACTACAAAATTTATTTGTGAAATGATCCTAACTTTGATTCCTGTTTTGCTGTCATTTCAGGGGAGGAAAGTTATATGTAATTTCATCAACACAGATGGAATTTCATCAACACAGATGACAAATCTGAGCAAGAGGCATAATGAAGAGGTGCAGCAGTATTTTATAGTTCAGACAAGCTGTAATCCAGAGGAGTAGAGATATTCATACTCCTGAAGCCTGCAGTTGAATAGAGCTGGAGTTATGGATTGTAGCAATGGCAATACACTTTAGCATTGTTTTTCTTCCTGAGGGTTTCTGGGTTCAAGAATATAAATCTCTGAGAGAACCAATCATGCTGGAGATTTTGCTGTATCAGAAGTTTTAGACATTTTTTATTCCTTCATATGACAACAACTGAAGCAAGAAAAGACTTTCTTCTACTCTTAGGCTTGTACTCTCTAGCACAAGAACTGCAGGACTACTTAATAATAATGATTTTGATTTAATGTGTATGTTAACATATTTCATAATCTGTCAGAATATACATAATATTCTCTTTCGGTTAAGTGTCTTAAAATTTACATCTATTTTAAGTTTTGATACATGTGTTAGAAATCATTTAAGATATTAAAATATAGCCATGTCATCTGCAAATTTACCTGCAAATTCTCTTTATTTTTTTGTCTGCAAAGACATGAAAATTAACTTTTTTCAAGTTTTTTTATGTTTAGGAAATATTAATCTATTTAAGCTCTTACCCTTCAGGTTTCTTTAAAAAATGCTACATATTTTTTAAATTGAAACTAATACTGGTGAATTGCCTATATGATCATTAAAGCCAGGACTTTTTAATGATAATAACAAAGATTGATTAATTTAGTCCATCCACTTTTTTACAAAGTAAAGGTAAGTAACATGTAATATATCTGATCACTTCTGGTCTGGCTTTCTTTTATTAGTTTCATTATGCTTTATAATTCTTATCTTCTCTAAGGGAGAAGTAAAGTTAAAAGAAAATGTAAATAAAAATTCTGACATTCTGGCATTCTGACAGCTACTTCTTTTTTTACCTAGTTTACTATGTCAGGAGTGTGCAATATGTTAAATTACATATATTATCTAACTCTCCTGTTTTCTCTGTTCAGTTGTTCAGTCAAGCAAAACCAAGGAGAACAAAATGGTATATTCTGAATCAGTATTTTACAGTCATCAAAGAATGAGTTGGAAGAGACTTACGTAGGTCACATAGTCCAGCCTCCTATTTTAAACAGGACTGTTACTCACTTACATCAGTTTAGCAGTGGTTTTGTCTAGCCAAACCTCGAACTCCAAACAATATCTGTATAAAAGCTCCCAAGCTGGATTTTGTGACTGCTGCCTTGATTATAGCTCACAGCATTCCAGGTGCAGCCTCACCAATGCTAAACAGAGTAGACTTAAAATTCTATTCAGGCTTCTATCCAAACTTTGGTCATACCCAATATCTGACACATATCTTGCAATATGCGAGGACTGCTAACTCTAACTCATCTTGGCTCCGTCACCCGGCATGAAAACAACTCCTTAAAATCTAGTATCAGGTTTTCTGAGAATGCACTCCATCTCATATCTAGATCATCAGTGGAAGTATAGAAAACATAGCATGTAAGTAACAATGTTTCTGATCTCTTTCAGTTGCAATAGTTATCATTTTCACTTCCAGTCCATAAAGCAGCAACTAAGTTGTCTCCAGAGCAGTTAACAGGCTAGCATCTGTTTTCCAAATCAGTATCTTTTTTTCCATGCATTTTGCAGCTAATTTTGTCTGATGCCTAAAGTTTATGAACATCCTCTCAGCCTCCTGCAAGTTCACTAGTCCTTGGTGGGAAGAATAGGGTTTCCACTATCAAATATCTCAAGGTATTTTCACACTGAGTGGATAATTAAGAGGTTTCCTGAGCCAAACAGCAGTGTGAAAAGCAGAGACATTTCCCAGACCAAGGCCACAGTTGTCACTGTTCATAGACTCAGAATAATTTGGGTTGGAAGAGACCTTTAAAGATCACTTAAAACAACACCCCGGCAATGACCAGGGACATCTTCAACTAGATCAGGTTGTTCAAAACCCCAGGCAATCTGACCTTGAATGTTTCCAGGGGTGGGAAATCTACTACATCTCTGGTCAACCTGTGCCAGTATTTCAGCCCCCCTCATTATAAAAAATGTGTTCTTTATATTTAGTTTGAATCTACCCTCTCTTACTTTAAAATAATTATCTCTTGTTCTGTTGCTACAGACCCTACTAAATAGTCCCCATCATTCCCCTAAAGCCCCCTTTAGGTACTGAAATGCTGCAATGTCTCCACAGAGCCTTCTCCTTCAGGCTGAACAAACCCAGCTCTCCTAGCCTTTCCTCACAGGACAGGTGTTTCATCCCTCTGATCTTTTTTGTGGGTCTCCTTAGAACTGCATCAACAGGTCCATGTCTTTCCTGTACTGAAGACTCCAGAGCTGGATGCAGTACCCTAGGTGGAGTCTCATGAGAATGGAGTAGGGGCAGAAGATCACCTCCCTTGACCTGCTAGACATGTTTCCTTTGCTGCAGCCCAGGATGTAGCTGGCTTTTTGGGCTGTCAGACCAGAAAACAGGCTGTTGCTGCAGGCTCCCACTGCTGATTTACAAAATCAGGAAGATCCTCTGGATCAAGACCAGACCTTTTGCTGTATTAGCTTAAAGCATCTATCAAAGATAAAAATATCTGTAAAAGAAGTAAGCCTTGGATGTAGGATAGGTGTAAGTGCACCAAATAAAGTAAAATGAAGAATCTTATGGCAGCAATATTTGCATGGACCCAATTTCTAGAAAAGTGCCACTGTAATCAGTAGAAGCACTTATCTAGAAATCCTTACACGCTACCCCAAACATGCTACTCTTTTAACCTTTAGTATTTTTATAAAATCTGTATTTATCTTGTAAAATCCTATTTGTTCCTTACTGGATCATGTTTCCCCAAGAATGTGGCAAGAAATTAGCTCTTCTGGTGTTTTCTCTGAGGCCAGATTGCTCTCTTTAAAACAAGATAGGAGTGAATGCCAACTAGGCACTTTGGTACAACAGCATATGCTGATCTGTGGAGCTCAGGATGTAATTACATATGTTGTTTTATCCTATATTATGTCCTATATTATATTTTGTATTTCATTTGGAACTCAAAATCAAACATATAGATCAATTTCTAGTATTCCCTGTTGACATTCTATTCCTAGGATCCCAAATCATCTGTTACTTCATTATTATATTTCTCTGATTAGCCTTAAATTATACAGTCAAATACTGTTTTTACTAAGAAGTATTTAATGCAATTCTTTTTTTACTTAACCCTAAAGCCTAATTCGAAACATGAAAGAAAATTTGCAACAAATTTAATCTAAGATGAAGGGTGATAAATTATTCAGGAATCTCCTGATTCATATCTAGTTATGTCCTCAATTAAGTAAGGGATGTCTGGCTTAGGAATGAAAATCAGTAGTAGCTGTCGCTCTCAGTGGAAGGTGTAAATGTTTGACACACTGTGGAGTCACAGAACAACTGAAGTAGAATGGCACCTCTGGGAATCATCTTGTCCAACCTCTGTTCAGAGCAGGGTCAGCTAGAGCAGGTTGGCCAGCTAGAGTTTGAGTATTTCCAAGGATAGATAGTCTACTATTGAAATGAGTGTTTGAACACCTTAGCAGTGAAAGCCCCCTTATTTTAAAGTGGAATTTCCCATAATTCTGTTTGTGTCTCTTGCCACTTGCCCTGTTACTGGGTACTGCTGAGAAGAGGCTTTCTCTGTCCTCTTGACTCCTTGGTATCTAAGTTTTTTTATAGATATTAATGGTATCTCCCCTGTGTCTTCTATATTTTTGTACACTGTGAAAATTGAGGGGGTAAGTTATCAGATGGACAGAGGCACAAGAGAAATAGTGTTCCATACTGCAAATGTGATATTTAATTTACAAATATCTTGCATACAATACACATTCACTTACACAAACAACACCTTGGAAGTTCTGATAGCCACAGTAGAGGATATTTCTGGTTTAAATCAGAGATTTCCAGACTTGTTTAGGTGGACCTCATGGCTCTGCCTTTTCCACAGTGTCCTCCCTCATTTACCTTTTACTTCTATCACCTACCTCACCATCATGGCCACTCATGCCTTTCCTGCACCTGCACAGGCATGTGGCATTGCTTGTTTCAGAAAATGGTACAAGACCTGGGGTGACCCAGACTCTCTTTTTTTCAGCTTCTTAGAACCACACCACTAAGCATTGCTCTCATCTTTCTTCACCCTACATTTGTTTAATGAATGGCAAGCCTGAAGACACAGAACAGCAGCTGAGCAGTCCCTGTGTGTTTTAGTAATATCATCCCATAAAAGACACCTTAGCTTGTGTATGTGGTACTATTATAATGATAATAATAACAACACAGTTTGGAAATGTCAGTATCTGAAAGGATAAGGTTTTGTCACTGAAAGTTGCTCCCAAGCTAATTGCCTCCTCTTTTCAGTAGCAGTTAATTAGCTTTGACAGAGCACTGTGTTTAGGAGACTCCAATAATTCTGGAGCTAGCTGGGGAATCTGTGAATGATGTAGACATACTCTATATACATATATTCTCTTTATAACTTCCCAACACTCCCTTAAAGAAACCCCAACTTTCACTTGCCGAATAGACTAAAGTGCTGTGCTTGGGGTGGAAGAATGCTGGAAGCGGTCCTGAGGTGAGGATGATGACAAGTCCATATTCTGTACAGGTTGTTTTGGGTCACTAGACAGGTTCTGCTGTCACTTGTTCTGTAACACCTCTAGGATGTCTTTGCTTGCCTGCCTTCCTCTGGGAATGTTCTTACAACCAGTGATGCCTGTTTGCTGGTGTTACATACAAGTTCTATATTACACATAAGATATTTGGAGGATGCTTGTACATATTATTGTGAGCAATTCTCTGACATGATTTCTGTATAGAAACATCCCTTGCCCATTTACTTGAGATAAATGGAAGAAAAACCGTCAGCTTCAGGGGCTCTTTGTTTCTATAAACATTTTAAGCCTCAGAAATGTGTTGAAATGTTTTTGGTTTTTAATTCCAGTGTAATTGAAAACAAAACCACAAAAGAATTGCAGGGCATCAATACAGTAGGCATTGTTCAAATTTATTGGGAAATGAGAGCCCTTGTCCCACAGGATTATTCTCTCTGACGTTGATCTGGCAGAAAGAGCCATCTCTCAGCCCTGAATAGGAAATGTTGATACTTCAGCTTTCTGTCACAGTCAATTCAAGTGGAGCCCAATACAGATACACACATCTGTGTAAACTGTTCTTTGTTTTGCTTCCTAGCGTAATTAAGTAAAAGCCTACTAGATGAGCACAATTACTCAAAATTAATCACTTTCAAGCTAGTTAAATCATGACAGATTAATTGCTTCTATCTATTCCTACATTAGGATTTGTTTTATCAGCAGAAATACCCAAGTAGTTCTCTTATTCTGGTAAATCATTGCTCTTTTAATGAGAAAATTGTAAATATTTATTTATTATAATCAATTATACTTTTAATTAAGCTTTAAAAATAAGGTGGCTTTAATTACATTTAGTATGGATCATATTTGGCTACACTTATCCCAAGCAAATTTTTAAACCATGGAAGTGTTCAAGGCCAGGTTGGATGGGTATTTGAGCACCCTGGTCTAGGGAGAGGTGTCCCTGCACAGGATCTCTGAGGTCCCTTTCAACCCAAACCATTCTGTGATTATCCTGATGTCTCTCAGCTTCTTTCTGAAAATTTGGGGTATGTAATGACATTCTGGCAAAAACAGTCTGACATTGAACGTACTTCATGACAAAGGATAGGCCTCAATTTGTAGAGACAGTTCAGGAATTTAAGTCCATTATGATGTTCTATGATATAAGGAAGAAATTATTTTACTGTGAAGGTGGTGAAAAACTGCAACAGCTTTCCTAAAAAAATGGTGGATATCCCATCCCTGGAAACATTTGAGGTCTGGCTGGGCTCTGTGCAATCTGATTTAGTTAAAAATGCTTCTGCTCATTGAAGGGGAGTTTGAACTAGATTACCTTTATAGACCTCCTCCCACCCAAACTTGTTTGTGATTCTACAATTCTGTGATCCTGTTTCAAACAAGTTTGGTTTTTATCATCTCTGGTGATGAGATTTCACATTATTTATTTGGACAGTCAAGAAAGTAGCTTCTGTGTATTATTAACCTGTGAAAGATCTATTACTTATTTGCTGTAAAACATGTAAAATTTTGTCTCTGTGAAGAGCATTTACAGTTCGTCACGGTTTGAAGTCACTTGAAGTTTAGCCATCCAAATGTTAAGGTTACAAATTATTCTGGTTATCTAATTCTGTAATCATTGGAAAGGAAATGAGGGAGGCATTGTCAAAGGATGATTGATTCCACCTAGAAATCCATACTGTGATCACATTAATTAATTTTTCTTAATGACTAAAGTTATGTGAGATGAATTCCATCATTGTTGCTAATACCAAAAACTGCAAAACAGAAAGACTGCTGTCTGCTGAGCAGATCATGTGAGGCTGGATAAGAAATCTATCTCATTGGCATTTTATGGTAGTTTGTCCTGTCTTTTCAACTTAGTAAGGCAAGTCCCCTCTCCTCTGTAGGCAGATGTCACCCTGTTGATTCTAAACGGGCCAAGGACCTCTTAGTTTTGAAGTCTTGCTTAAAAATGTCTTATATTAAATGAATGCCATTCACAAAGTCTGATGGCTATTTAGATATTATTGCGATTTTGGGTTCAAGTTACTTATTGCAAGAAAAAAACTTAAAAGCTAGACTAAATGCCTGAACCTGTGTTTTTCAAGACATGATTTTCAAGTTTATGATTTCAATTTGTGATTTTACAGATTTTAATGTTAAAAATCCCCACAGCTCTCTAAATAAATTGAATGATAATAATTACAGAAAAGATAATTCAAATGGATGCCAGACCCTCTGCATTTTACTGTCATTGTTTCAAGAATGTAGTACTGTGGTGATGAAAATAGATTTTTTAAATGAAAGGAACCAAAACCTTGACAATCTTGAATTTTATTTTTGGGTTCAAATAGAAGTCACCAGAAAAATAAAGGCTTAGGTCCTGTGTCAGGAGATAAATGGGAAAAGAACAATGCTAAAGAATAAGAAAAGGATATCTTAAATATATATTAAAAATTCTCAGTTGAACGTAACAGGGTGCTGACCTAGAACAGATTGAGATTAATGACAAGTGGTTCTGCTATTGTATTGATCAGTGCCTGTGGCTATTTAGTAGATGATAAAACACAACATTGATTAAGGCTACTGGCAAAATGTTTTAAATGTCAAAGTTTCAGCAATTTTCTTAAAGCTCAAAGTAAAGCTTTTAATTACATGTAAATGATAGAATGTATGCATAAACACATACATAGAAATAAATAAATAGTTATGTCTATAAAATGAATTGTTTAAGAACTACTGGCAAAGGCATTGGTTTAGTAGTACAGTCATTTAGATTTAATACATGTCATTTACAACTATATCAGCAAGCTGTCATGTAACTAGTACTTCACACAGTGAATATAATTAACAAAATATTTTATACACGGAAACCCAAGCAGTTTAGCTCTTATTGTATAGAGACTTATCAAAAGAAAGGATATTGAAATGTCTGTTATCTGAGAGATCTGCTTCACACTTAGAATCTTCCTGTGGGGAAAAGTATAGATCTGAACTCATTAGTGACATAGTAGAAATTGCTGAAACATTGAAAAGATTTAAGAGAAAATGAATGAAATAGGAAGAAGACATAAAAAAATAAACATCTTCATCATGTAAAGAACTAATTATAGTAGCATTGGTTACTTGGGCAAATTGTCATTGGGATTGTAAGACATAATTGAACTTTCAGAAAACACAGCAATTACCTCAGAAATGAATGTCAACTTTGTAGAATCTACCAGGAAGAAAAAATAATGCTGGCACAAGCATAGAAACGTGGTGTGAATTTCCTAGGCTTTGTTTTTATCTGGTTTCTGGAGTTCCAAAATTGTCTGTCCTATTTCTTCTTGGAGCAAATAGACTCAATGTGGTCTTAGAGCAATAACTACCATACACTGAGTTCATTCACAGACTGTATCAGTGTACAAATATGTGAAAACCTCAGAGGAAGCGGGTATATTTCACATGCAGAAGCTGTTCCCCAGTGTAAAATGAGGAACTGTAACCTCCTTAATTGGGTCACTGATGTTCAGGCATCTTTTATCATTCACAGAGATCCTACAAGCAGGATATACAGCTTAAATGGTCAAAGCAATTATTTATAGTCTCATATACCCAGCTGATAGAAATTCATGCTACTACACTTAGCAATAATTTTCTCACTGGCCCTGATGAGACACCAGATGAGTTTTTTCTGGCCAGGCAGTCATTAGTCAGCTGTAAAAGTGCTGCCTCCACTCCGTGCAGAGGGCTGATCCTCAGTCTTGCTAAACACCCATCTACTGATTCTCTCAGTAAGTTCTTTCTCTCTAAGTTTTTTTCTTAGGAGTTTACTGCTCAAGAAAACTTGTCAGTTGTTCTTCTGGTTTTGTGGGAATTTTTGTGGTTGATTTTGTTTGTTTATTCCTTTAATTTTCAATTGGTAGCTATTATTATCTCAAAAATTTTACTTCTGTGTATGTTTTTGTTTTTCTTATCTTGCGCAGCTTCAATCCATATACTTTGTCACACGTCAGCAGCAATTTTCTCTGACAGAAAGCCACCCAGCTGTGCTATTCAAAATTGGGAGTTTGATCACAGAGAGATAAACCCTTTGGCTATGGGTTGCAGGGTCTTATATACTTATGCTTCCCTATCTTGTAACTTGATGGAGGTCATGTGCAAAGCTCCAGCCATCTGGGTTGAAGATACATATATATTATTGAAATGATCTCAGTGCTTTTTCAGCTTCCTGATCCCTAACTCCTTTGTCTTACAGTCAGGCTGCAAAATTCCAGAAAAACATCTACAACACTATTTTGTAGTAAGTGTAATCTAAATAATAGATGGACAAATAAAAATTTGATAAAAGATGTTGTGTTTTTTTGTGTGATTTTTTTTTTTATTCATGCAGGGTATAGAAATGATAGATGTCAAAACAAAAATGTCAGCTTCTCATACCATTTTATTTCTTCTGTGTTTACCTGTTGAATGAATCTGTCCTCAAAAGCATTACAAATTTTTTAGCTTAATCAGTTCTGTCCACTGGAGTCAATAGAAGTCTAGATGTTCTTTTTTCTTGTGTGGAATGTTCACTGTGTGGTTTGACCAATTCCCAATATGTGAATGTCAAGAGGAGGGAAGGAATAATGAAAAAATAATATTTTTTGATCATAAAAGATAATGATGAGGATCAGGGGAAAAAAAGAACAGGTAATATGTATTTATGTTATAATATTAATATCTGAACTATTGCCCCAAAGTGCCTATATATTCTGTGTGCGAGATTGTTTCATATAGGAGAGATTATTTCTGCCCTGCAGCAGTCATTTAAGCTAAATCAGATGGATTATTCAGGTCAAGTCCCTGATGATTGGAAAAATGGAAACATCCAATAAATTTAAAAAAGGGTGAAAATGAGGGTCCTGTAAACTACCAAACAATCAGTCTCACCTCTGAGTGAGACTTGGTATGATCATGGACCCACTACTACTGGAAGCTCTTTCCAGATACTTGGAAGACAGATGTGTGTAGATAGTGATCATGCCTTGACAAAGGGCAAGTCAAGCCTGACTAATCTAGCAACGGAGCGACTGTGTTGGTGGATAAAGGCAGAGGAAATGATGTTACCTACTTTGATTTCTCTAAGGCCTTTGGTGTGGTCCTATACAACATCATTACTTGTAAATTGAAGTTGATGGATATGGGTTGATGGACAGACTGACTGACGGATAACCACTTCCAAATATGGCTGGCCATATCCAAAGAGTTATGGTCAATAACTCAAGTTATTGACCAAGTGGCAACCAGCAATAAGGGGTATCCCTGAGAGGTCCATACTGCGAGCAATGCTGTTCAATATCTTTGTTGATGGCAGAGATGGTGGGACTGAGTGCACCCACAGCAAATTTGTGGGTGACACCAAACTGAGTGGTGCAGCTGATACACTTGAAAGAAGGGATGTCATCCAGTGGGCCTGGACAGGCTTCAGTGGAATAATTTTTTGAAGTTCAACAACACAAATCCTGCACTTGAGTTGACACAATCCCTGATGTCAGTACAGACTGCAGGATAAACGGATAGAGAGTAGTCCTGAAGACAAGGGCTTGGGGATACAGGTGAATGAAAAACTGAACTGAAGCTAGCAATGTGCACTTGCAGCCCGGAAAGACAACCTCACCCTGGGTTTCATGCAAAGCAGCATGGCCAGTTTGTAAAAGGATATGATTCTTCCCTTCTACTGCGCTCTTGTGAGACTCCACCTGGAGATCTGCATTCAGCTCTGGGGCTTGTAGTACAAGAAAAGCATGCAATGGTCAGAGTGAGTCCATGGGAGGGCCACAAAAATGTTTAGAGATCTGGAATACAACTTCTATGCAGGAAGGCTGAGAGAGTTATTCAGCCTGGGGAAAACTCCAGGAAAATCTTATTGTGGTCTTTTAGTACTTTAAGGGGACTTATAAGAAAGAAGAGAATCTTTTTCCAGAACCTGTAGTGAAAGGACAAGGAATAATGATTTTAAACTGAATGAGGGTAGGTTTAGATTGGATACATGGAAGAAATATTTTAATGGTGAGGGGGCTGAGATGATGGGACAGGTTGCCCAGAGAGGTTGGACAACAGCAACTTCCCTATATTTTGAAGTGTTCAAGGCCAGTTGGATGGGACTTTGAGCAATCTCATCTAAATCTAGTGGGAAATGTTTCTGTGCATTACAATGAGGGCTGAACTATGTGATCTTTAAAGGTCATTTCCAATCCAAACAATTCTGATTTTAAATACTCTGCTTTCTATTTGCCTAATGTTATTGAACTAAGTACTTTACATGGAGACCTTCAATACAGTTGTCTAAAGTCAGGTGAATCGAATACTACCCATGGTGTTTTTAATGACTAGATGAATACAATTGATGTTGAAAGAAGAGATTATAAAGGGAATAGAAGAAAAAATTATCTATAGAATTTCTTTCAATACTTGAAAATGTTCTTCAGGGAAGTGGAGCACCTGTGTAATTGTTGTCTTATTTCAGTTTTGTTTCAAGGGAAATTTTGGGAAAAGTTTTCTTTTTAAATGTAAAAATGTTGCTGAAGCAATATGGTAAGACCGTAATGATTTTTATTGTAAAAAATAGAAATATAGGAGACTGAGTGCCACTTTGTTAGCATTTAAAAATATTACAATAAATATTAAATACACTTTTAGTAGCTTTTTTCCCCCTGCATGATAAAATACCACATGCATGATATAATACTTTGAAACGGAATAGTATAAATAGTGCTTTCTTCCACTTGAAGTACGTAGAAGGTGTTTCCACAAAATGAAGAAACTTTCACAACAAAAAATTAGTAATACCAAACTGGTTGGAAACTCACATAGAAATTATAACTCAATATTTGAAGCCTGTAGTTGTAGGAATATATACTGAAGAAGGTATATTTGAGAGACTATAAGACATGTAGATGAGATTAGCAGGTATTGTCAAATCTTATGTTTGTAAATCTGAGACTCATCTTTGACTAAAAACATGGGGCTTTTTTCAAGCAGTGATAATATAAGAATACATGAAAAAGTACTCTTCAATGAATTATTTTAAATTATTAAACCCCTAACAATGGAAAATGAACAGACATAAATAATGGCCCTTATTTATGTCAGGATGTGGCTATAAGTGCCTTGCTAAAATTAAGTAACATTGAAATAGGGAGGGCCTCTAAGGCAATTCACAGGATTTCCTATCTTTACAAAAATATAATAAAATTTTTCAAGTGTGTTCTCACCTGTCATACGTTCTGTGCATAGTTGAAAAAAAAACCCTCAATTTTTAGCTTTTATTAGAAAGAGCCTTGGGTAATATGAGAGCATTTTTCACAACCTAGAGTTCAGCGTCTTAAACTATTTGAAGATCTCAGTTTTGTGATGGAAAATGTCATGGGTTCCTCTGCATTTCAGTGTGTCATTTGAGAGACCTTTCAGGGTTTAACCAATCGAGATAGGTGTTACTGATGCTGCTGCTGCTGACCAGTTTCTATAAAAATCTGACTTTGGTGACTGATCTCATTTATTTTGCAACTGTTATGCTGAGTCTGCCAAGCAGCTCTATAGCTTCGTCCAGTAAAGATATTTGTGCCATATCACAGAATCATAGAATGGTTTGGGTTGGATGGGATCTTAAAGAGCATCTACTTCCAGCCCTCCTGCCTTGCACAAGGACACTTTCCAGTCGACCAGGTTATGCAAAGCCTCATCCAATCTGGTGGTGAATTTACAGGTGTGTGTCCAGCTTTCCTGGATAGCCTGTTCCAGTGCCTCAGCACCCTCACAGTAAAGAATTTCTTCCTAATAACAAATATAAACCTACTCCCTTTTGTCTTGGTTTGGGAAGACAGTTATCCACCAAAGAAAGCTGGAGCTTCCCTTGGAATGGAGAATGTAAACCTCCCTCCCTCTAAATTATAATAATTTTGCAATTAAGGGCTTTCAGGCAAAGATTTGGGAATAGGAATAACAGTTCTTTACTAGGAATATTAAAAATACAAATATAGTGGTACAAAAAGTCATGCAAACAAACAAACAAAAATCCTAGAAACCCTGACAGAGTCAAGAATATGACCTAACACCCTGTTGGCCAGGGTGTTGGAAGCAGTCCTCCTGAAGAAACAGATGTGGTTCTGTTGGAGCAGAGATGATCCGTAGAAAAAGGGTCCAGTGTTGGTGGGATGGATCCAATCTTCCTCTGGAATCCAGTGGAAAACAGGCTGTCATGGTGTTCCTGAATCTCAGTTTTATCTAGGTAGGAATGGTTGCCCCCCACCACTGGGTGGAGCATCCCACAATGGGATGATGTAATGTTTTCAGTCATGTGGTGAGCCTTAATGGCCCATTACCAGAAGATATCCCCCTGGAGGGAGGATGGCTTGTGGGAGAGATAACATTGCTCCACCTGGTTTTAATAGCTGGCTTATTAACAGAAGGCATCTGCCCCCCTCCCCCCCTGGAGTTTACAAGAGACAATCATCTCCCCAGATGCTTTCAACAGATGAAATAGAATACACATTTTTGGTTCCATAAGCCAAGACGCCTTTCAACTTACAGCCATTAACCTTTGTGCTGTTAAAAACGCCCATACGTCTGTGGCTAGGGCACAAAGTCAAACGCAGGATCTATGCTTCTCTGGGACAGCAACGATTAGGGAATCCTGAAGCCAGGAGTCAGTTTAGAGCTGCCACACTCTCCATACCAGGGTAACTGTGTGATGAAGTTCATGTTTTTCCTCCTCTGCAGGTCAGTCTCTTCATCTCACCTCCCCAGTGGAGAAACAGTGAGTAAAATGTCAATTTCAGTCTCAAACTCATATTTTTTATCTATTAAGCAGAAGTAAAATACCATGGATAGCTTTCTTGGAATCTCAATATTTTCTAAGTTCATTAGCAGTCCTGGTGGTTAGAAAAGTGCATGTAGTATCATACCAAGTAGATTCATACTTTGGTTCAGTTATCCTGATGGATACACAAGCTACTGATATTCTTCTATTTCACCAATACTTCATTGTTTAACTAAAATCTGCCATAAAATACTAAAAAAAATAAAATAATGCTTTTTCAATTATTTCTTTTCCCTTGAAGTGTTGTTCTGTACACTCTTGAAGTTTAAGTATGTCATGAGTATTTTCATATCTTGAGCTTATAATGTAGGTACTGCTCTCTTGTATTCAGTTTGCATTCCAATAGAATTGTTCTGAACATAGTTCCAGTGAGTTTTTCTTGATATTTTTTCAATGGGATTTTGTTTAGAGAAAAAAACAACGAAAAAAAGCAAATAAAAAATATTGCTATATGAGGCAGGAAAAAGATAACATTTAAACATGCATGTTACTGGAACCTTGATTGCTGAGCTAGAACTGAAAAAAAAGGGGCTTGTTGAAAATACGACATCAAAGAATTATCAACCAGTGAAGAAGCAAACAGTATTCCTAAGCATATAAGAACCTTTTAGTTATTGTAAGGAAAAGTCCTCAGACATTTCAGAAGCTTACTGTAGGTTTAGTTGTACATTTGTCAAAGTATTCTATATTGTTTAAGATAGCATACAAGATTTTGTGCAGATAAACATCAAGTTGATGAAAATGTATTGTTACTGGTTTTGTCTAGCTTTACATTTCCTGGGCTGAGAAATGAAGCAGAAAAATCAAATACTATAAAAGTCATCCCTGACAAAATATTTTCTTGTGTTTGTCTTCTGTGGCCCTTAGTGCATCTGAAAACATAGCAACTGTCCTATTCTTTCTGGACTTGAGTCCTCAGGGGGTGAGTGAAATTATTTTCTCTCCTGCTCATATTAACATGCCTTATCTTCATATTCTCTCTTGATGATTAGCGTGCATAGACATTATGGGTATCATCTGTGCTGTCAAGTCATCTCGAAGCTCAGACTTGGCATTTAGGCTCAAACTTCCTGACTTTCCACATTGCCTATTTTGTAGTTCTGTCTCTGGCATGGAGTTATCTCGAGTTCACTGATCTGGGCCAATGGCTGTGACTTCACAGTAGGCAGCAAGAGTGTGGACATGGGCAGCAGGAGCTATGGAGTCTCTCTGGAACAGGCAGAGTAGCAAAATAAGCTAAAACTAGGTATGATGTTATGACTGGGCTGAGAGTGGGAATTGCACACAGAAATGGCAAGAAGTGCTCCTTTTCCATAGCTTGTAAAAGAGCAAGGGATTCAGTACATCACAAAAAGAAAGATTTTGAAAGACAGTTTTTACTAATTAGAGAGTATCTTTTCCCAGAATTTGTACACCTTGTCTCCTCATACTGTTCTCCCAGTTAGATCCAGGACAGTAATTTGACATCAGATTTAGAATGTATCTTTTGAACAAATACAGTAAAGAGGAGAATTCAAAATAGGAGGTATTTTAGCTGTCTGCCAGAGAAAAGTTCCTGGATATGGAAACCATACTGAACTATACTTAACCATTCATAATTTATTAAAAAAACCACCATTATGATTTCTTCTACTTTCATGATTTCAAGTGGGGTACTTTGTCCCCCAACATTTCATTTTTTAATTCTCATAGCTCATCTATGTCAATGGCAATCTATTTACCTAATGTGATACGAGAAGTGTTATTAAAGTAGAAAAACAAGAATGTAAATTTTTCATTTTTGAATGGCTCTAAATATAGTTTCTAATACTTGCCTTATATTTTTACATGGATCTTATATAATAATCTAATCAGCATTCTTTGTTACAGTGGGGTACTTACGTATATATTTGCTTTGAAGACTCATAAGAGAAAATTTACATAAGAAAAAACACTGGGGCTGCCAGTGTATAACGTGAACATGCAATATATCCTCACAGCTGTGACAGTTTCTCTCAAGAACTCTTTTTTTGTCATTGAAATATAGAAACATTTGGGTTGGAAAAGATATTTAAGATTATTGAATCCAAGTGTTAAACCAGTACTGCCAAGCCCACCTCTAAACTGTGTCTCTAAGGGACACATCTACATGTCTTTTAAATATTTCCAGGCATGGTGACTCAGATATATTAAAAATATCCTGACCAGTATCCACATGTTGCTTCATTGCTTTATTAACCTCAGATGACAATATAAGTTACTCGTGTATTTCAGGACTCAATTGAAATGAGACCACAGGAATGAGAATACTGGAAACCAGATCTATGATGAAATGCTGTATTTAAAAGGGGAGATAATATAAGCTGGCACAACAATTTGTATGTTCAGATCACTGCTGGCTGTTCAATTTATTGCTTATATTCTTACACCTTACTTACATTCTTAAATCCTTGTTTGCTCTCCTTAAGAGTGTTTTCTTTCCTGCATGGGAGAAGTGTACTAAAATTAAACAAATATATGGCCCAAGAATGATTATGTATAAGCAGTTTTTTTCATTTCAGTGCTGGCTGTTTATGAAATATGCATGAGGCACAACATTTGCATCTGCAGATGCACACACAATGCAGATCCTGCATCTGTCGGTTAAAATCAAAACAACAGTAACAAGAATTATCAAAAACAGCAAATAGAAAACTTCCTCTTCAGAATCTCTTTATTTAAATCTTGGGGGAATATTCAAAGCAATGTGCTCTTCGTATTGTGGTTGGGTTTGGGTTTTTTTTCCCTTTTCCTGGTCCTTCTGAGCCAACCAATGGAAATGAAGCTTTTGTAGCAACCTGTGACAAACAGATGAGTTCATTGAGTGTTGAAACATTACCGAGGTGTCTCATCACCATGACTTTAACTTCTTCAGTGGCTTTGAGACTTGGATGTCTTTGGTTACTGATGCAACCAGAGTTGTTCAATCTGTGCTATAAGTTATGATGCTTTGCTTTCTAATTTGATGAAATTTGTAGAAAAAAAAGAAACCCCAAGGAGGTTTGTAATCAAAGCCATGCAGATGTGTCCATCCAGGTTTCTCACAATCTGTGGCATTCTTTGCTGGCATAACTCCATGATTACGTAGTACTGAATGTCAAGCTACACAAGAAAGGCACTTCTCACTGCAATATTTGGGTTACTCTGCATTAAGAAGCTGAAAGGTAGGAAGAAATGAAGGGTCTGATGTTCTGTGAACATCTGGGACAAGTTGTATTGTAAAATTTTATTGATAATTAAGGTATTGATAGAGCTTATTTTTCAGAGTTGAGTTTTTAAACTTATTTTAGCAATCTGAGGTTGAAAATGTATTTTGCACATTTAATTATGTAATTTGTTTGAAACATTTTCAGGGTGCCTAGAGTTTTTCATAAGAATGTTTCCTACTTCCTCATAAATTCAATTTCCTTTCTGTTATTAAAGAAATTGTAATAAGATTAAGATTAGGTTATACATAACCTGAAGATTTCAAATGTTATTTCTTTGGCAAGATTAAATATAGAGAGTTCTTTTTACAAAAGAAGTCAGAGGGAACAGAGGCAGCAGCTTTTTTCAACTTTTGTTGTATCTCACAACTGTTTTTTGTCTCCTTTTGTACACTGACATGTTTTCCAGTCAAGGGGTCTCATTCTGAACACATTCCAAATAGATGCCACTAGAGCCACAGACCACGATGACTGTGGCTTTGGTGTGATGGTATGTATCTAAGAGGATTTTAATGTTTCTAAATAACTTGAAGCAAATTGTATCTATATTTAATATAGAATGTCAGTAGTTGTCAGTAATTGTGCCTTGGTCCTTTTTCACTTGATAAACATTAACTATGGGGAGGTCTTGGAGGATGCAAGCAGTCCTCTGTATATTGGTAAAGTCTGTGAAATCATTTATAGTATCTAATGCTACTGTGGAAATAGAAGTGTGATAGAGCCAAGTGTTTTTGCACTATGATCAAAAATCTGGACAAAATATTATGACTGGTTATATCTAATTTTATATGTGAAAGAACATGAAAAGTCAGACAATCCAGTTGTAAGAGCTATTTTTTCTGTTCCTAAAACTCAGGGTCATATGGGTTAAGAGTTGTAGTAGCCTGAGCTTTCAAAGGAAAGCTGTAGGAAACATATGCCCACTACCCACTTAAGCGCTTAGCAGCAGTTAAAGCCCCTGTGGAGGACTGGGAAACAAAAAAAAAAAGCCAAAAGCATTTTATTTCTCTTTTGCAATAACTCGCTCAATACAAGAATGTTTCACATTAGAATTAAAAGGCAAAAAAACCTTCTACCTTTATTTAATTTTAAAATAATAAAAGCAAGTCAGCAAGGTCTAGGAGGTCTCCTAATAAGTTGAATAGGATTATGAAGGAACTTGGTTCTAGCCAAACTCTTGTCCTCACGTCTTCAATAAAATAAACAAAATCAGAAATCTTGATGGAGTTACAGTTTTGTTTGGAGTTACAGTTTGTTTTTACCATTTATCAAGTATTTTCTGTCTTTAATATGCTGAAATAGTTTCAGACAAGTATAAGGGACTATTTAAACAAATAACTGTTTTGGAAGCCCAGAAGATAAGGGGCTAACATGTCACACAGCAACAATAACCAGGTAGCCATGGAAACAACCCAGGGCTGTTGGTAAGAACATGGTGTGAGAACAGGCAAGAAATAACAGGATGTAATTGGAGATGGGGGGCTATATGGAGGCAGGGCAGAACTTTTCTGGACAAACAATTCTGGCTTTTGGAGATAAGCACAACACACTGCAGTGCAATTGCACAAATGAGGTCAAGAAGCAAGTATAGACCAATGGCCAAATGTTGGTCCAGTAAGGGTCAATGAAGACCACCAAAAACCTCCAAAGGCCTTCAGCCCATTTCCAGAATGGTCTCAAAGAATGAACTGCACATGAAAATTAATTAGCATAGAAAGTGAAAAACATAGCCCCAGGGTGGGGAAAACTTAGCTATAAAAAGGTACTCTCACAGAGCCCAGGTGGTAAATCCCCAGGACCCTGGACACCACATCAGCTTGGTCAGTGCTGGAACCAAGACTGATGATAATTCTTTCTTCCTTCATTGTTGTTCTGTTAAGTTTGAAAAATAACCCTTACGTTGAAAGCTTGTTTTTCTCATCATCTTTCTTCTGTAGGTTAAGGTCCCAGCCAGCTGGACTCACCAGTTTCCACTCCTTTGGCTAGATGTCAACCATTTCTGATCCTTCAATTCTGAAAAAATTATCTCAGATATGTTAATATTTCTCAGGAATTTGTTGATGAAGTTGTTTAGTAGGTTTTCTGTTACATCTTTCTTTTTACCTGCAGCTAAAAGTAATTATTAAATCAATTAATTTTCTGAACAAGTCCTTGTTTTAAATTATTCCCTTAATATAAGTGCTCTAGAAAGAGCAAAGCACACTTTTACTGCTGATAGTATGTTGGAGTTTTCAAATGTTACTGAAAATGGGCTTTGATACTTATTGGCTTAAGTTAAAATTCTATTAAAAACCTTTATCATTTTTAAAAATGAAAACATTCTATACTGAAGGAATAGCACACAATAGTTAAAGAATTTTTTTTTTGTGGTATATGCTATTTTGACTCTATATTTTTTCAGTATTTTAGTACATATGAAATGGTAGCAATCTATCATGTTAAATTCTGTCACAATCATACATTTTATCATCATACTGAAATACCAGAATTTCTTCCACCAGAACAGGAAGGATTCCTTGGACAATCAATGGAAATGCCTTATCACTTACTGCATTACAAGGTTCCATTAATAAATACATCAAGTACATCTTTCTAGAACAAATCACACACTGCTCCCTTTGCAATGACACAGTTGGAAGCCTGGTATCTTGAACATGAGATTAAGGATTAATTTGAAGAACTGTTGTTTTCATAATTTGAATTTTAGTATAGATTTCTTTTACTAAAATGTAATAATTAGTGCCTATGTCATACATTTTTCCTCATGATTTGATTTTGTAAGCAATAAAAGACCTAAACTAGAAATTTCATTGCAAGATATTCTAAAGAAAGACATAGCAAAAATATCAAAGACCGAGAAGAAATTAAAAGCACCCAATATTTTTGGTTTGGCTCAGGAATAAGGAAGTTAAGAAAAGAACCATCATAGTTTGTTGTCCTTGTGCATGATCTTTGGCAGTATAGATTTGGCAACAATGCATAAACAACCAGAAGACAAGATCAAAACAAGGCCTTGAGGAGAGTAACTAAGAGATCTTCTCAATGTCTTACATCTCTGAAACTAAACCATCAGCTCAAGAGAGATGCAATCTCTATCTACTTCCTAAATTTGCAAAAATTTGTAAAAATCGTTGCGGCCCTTAGAAGGTTGGCATATAGGTCAGACATATAGATTTTTCCTGTAATGTATTAGTTAACCTCCTATGGCTGCTTCTTATACTTATGTTTGATTTTGAAAAGGAGTCTAGATAAATTAGTATTTTCAGGAAATGCTAAATTTCAAAGTTATCAGCTGTTACCATGGATAACATCTTCTTAATTTCATTTAACAGCATAGACCTAATTGTCACAAGGACAGGCCGTAGACAACAAGCACCAAGAAACAAGGTTCTTTAGTGTTGCATGACAAGTAGAAAACCAGATTTAGTAAAGATTCTGTAAGAAAATATGTCCTCCCTAATGGGAACTCAATCTCCTTACAAACAAACATCAAAATATTCATACAGTCATGAAAAGGAGGACTGACAGGACACTTCAGTGCTGCTTTTATGGCAGTTTAAAACATTTCAAAGGACTTTCTTTCTGCATGCAGCCAAATGCCCAGTGCAACCCACACATACATTTACACAATGGCAAGGTTGCAGAGTGCAAAGGGACAAAAGGTGAGGAAATGTGAAAGTAGAGTTTGCAGCACAGCACTGCTGAGCATTCTGCGAGAGATACAGAAGACTTGCACATATGGGTATTTGTCATATGTTAGATAATGTCACCAAAATGGCAGGGAGACTTGTTTAGCTCTCTGAGGAATTTTTAACCCTCTTCTTTCCCTCAAGCATGTTCTAACTCTTGTTTCTGCCTCCTACTTGCCAGATGTGTGCAACTGTTCACCCTGGACTGCAAAAATAGCTATCAACTTGGATCAGGCATAAGTGCTTTAAGTTGATGTCACTTTCTTACCCTGCCTTTGCTACAGGTCACAGAAGATAGGGACTCACAACTGGACATAATCTTTCCACTTGCCCTAACCCAGTGCAATCTCCCCAGCATTATATTTCTTGAACTTGATGTAAGACTCTAGTAAGTATCCATTGACGTTTGTGTAATTCTGCAGTTCAAGAGTCTGACCATCTACAACATTTATTAATTAGTTTGAGCTAAATTTGCAGTAGGAAGACACCACATAAATTCCAGAGAATGAACACACTATTCATGGAATTAACTGGGCAAGGTTTATGGGGAAAAGTAGCTTACATATTTTGCCCTGTTTTTACCACCAGAACAAGTAGAATTCAGGGTCTATTTTTCAAGTCAGATAGAAATCTTGAGGTCCTTGACCTCCATTTAGGAAATTAGTGTTTTTATAACAGGGAATAAATTCTTTTCCTTTCTTGGTGGCACGTGAATGTTTCTGAAATGGGGAAGAGTGTTATTGGAATTTGTCCTGTCTTTGTTCAGCCAACAGCCCATTCTTCATGACTTTGTCATTTGATTATCTTGATTAAGGTGATTAAAGGCTTTATATTTTGCCTCTCCAATTTTCTGTCCTTGTGAATGCTGACATGGAGGAATAAAGAACAGAGAACTTCAAAGCAATTCCAACAACCCAAATTGAAACTCCTACCTACACCAGAGACAGAAAAAGAGTGACAGTGAGACTGAACATTTCTGAATCTTTTTAGGGTTTCTTTCAATGCTTCTCAGAAATGTGGATATTTTCAGACTACAAGTGGAGGAAGGTAGATTGCTCTGGCTTGCTTTTTCAATATCCACTACTTTATGATGAAAGAGATTATTAAAGAAAACTGTGATATGTCAATGTACAGAAAAATTGCACTGAACTCAAGGATGAATGTGCACAAACCGTGCATCTCCTTTTTCCATTCTAGCATTTATATATTATTTATGTCTGCACTGAGAAAATGAGAAAGATATTAATAAAGTCTTTTTTAATGTCACTTAGCAGAATTTCAGCATCTACTTTCTTTTCTACTTTGCTACAGGCCACTTACAGCAAGTTTTTATATATTCTTATTCAGAAGAGAACAATAACTAGATGACCTTCTGATCTTATCATAACATATTATTATTATGCTGTGTTATGATCAAATATAAAGATAAAATATTAAATGTAAAGTAGCCTTGAAATTTCCTAGGGAGAAATAACAACAGAAGCCTATGTGTCTATCCTCAGATTTTTGTCTTTTAGGCAGAGCAAGAACCTGAGAAAGAAAGCATGTCTCCTTTTTAATTTATTTCACAAATGAAAATCACTTTCCATTTTGTTGAGTGCTGACTATAGTCTTCTATAAGTGAATTCTAACTATTTTGCTTAGGAAACAATAGTGTACCAGGCTAAATAGGGTGTTCTGCTGAAATGTTTTCCTCTTTTTCCAGATATGATTTTGATGAAGCCACCAGGTTGTCTAAGCCTGTTATACTGCAATGCCCAACAACATGGATGATTATGAATTTAAGGTCTGAGCAAAACATGAAGCACAGAAAACATAAATGTAAACATTATAATTAGGAAATGGTACCTAAGGAATTTCTAGCTCCTTCAGCAGCATATATTACCTCTGTTAGGATAGTGACAGTAATTTTACAATGCCTTGTAGGACCCCAAATCCTACATCAAATAGTGGACATTAAAGAATTAAAGGTTCATTTCTTCTACATGTTCTTAATAGAGTTAAGAAGACCTATATCTCTTTTTACTTCTCCCAGACCAAATGAAGCAACTAGGTAACTTGAATAAGAATTTCTTATACAGCAGAATAAATAATTTATTATTTGATTTCTTACTAAACCAGGAAAAAAATAATCAATCAAAAAAGATCCCAGACAAACAAACAAAAACCCCAAAAAGAAAACAAGAAACCCACACAACCCCAACCACACCCCCTCCAACCCACCAACAAAACAAACGCTGTTGTCATGCCAAATAATTTTTCTCTGCTTGGAAAACAATAAAACATGCCTGGGGTCTTGATCTAGATAGTTCATTCCAGTAAAACCAACTTTTTTGGTTTTTTCCTATATAAAATTTTCTGACAGCCTTTGTTAGTACTATAAAACACAGATGTAAACTCTAAATTAGTGTTGTGGTTTAACCCCAGCCTAAGTACCACACAGTTACTCACTAACTACTGGCATTCTTCCCTGGTGGCATGGGGAGGAAAATTGGAACTGACTAGTTTGGATCAGCTGTGCTGGCTGTGCTCTCTTTCAGTTTTTTGTGCAGCTCCTCACTGGCAGATCATGTGACACTGAAAAGTCCTTGACTTAAAGTAAGCACTATTTAGCAACAAACAGAATATCAGTGTGTTATCAACATTATTCTCATACTAAATCCAAAGCACTGTACCAGTAACTAAGAAGAAAATGAACTCTATCTCATCTGTCAATCAGATGTTTTAGACTAAAAAAAATTAAATGTCTTCACTTTCAAGGCAACTTCCTTAAACTGTTTAAACTCTCAGTAGTTCATCACGTCTCTGGACACGCATTCAAATCAGCTTTAAAGGAAGGTTTTGAAATC
Organism: Hylia prasina; assembly: GCA_013397195.1. Lineage (NCBI taxonomy): Eukaryota > Metazoa > Chordata > Aves > Passeriformes > Sylviidae > Hylia > Hylia prasina. The sequence goes on along the minus strand of VYXD01010592.1, from coordinate 582,036 downwards.
CTCAGTTTAGTTTCTTACTAACCATTGCTCACAATCCTTTACACAACACTCTGAGGTCTGTAAAGCTTTCAATAAATAAGTTTAAGTGTGAATGACCTAACTACAGGGTGGAGAATCAGCTGTCCAGAACAAAGGAGAGTACATGAGAATGTGAAGTGAGCACCTTACACTGAGAAAAATGCAGCATTGAAAGATTCCTCATTAAGAAACACTTTCTTCAGCCGAAGAGGGCAAGGTACTTTAACAAGGTACTTTAACACTTAATTAGAGTTCAAAATTAAACTTCCTAGAAATAACGTTTGATTTTTATTTTGATTCCTTCTATTAAGGCCTTCTGTACAAATGTCTGGTAATCACACCAGCATCTCTCATGGAAACCTTTCAGTAGACCTTCTACCTTTCCCTTTGCCAACCATTTCTCTACCATCCTCTCTAGACCTGTTTTTCTGCAGAACATCTAACAGGTAAATTTCACCAGAAAAATCNAAAAAGAAAAAAAAAAGAAAGTGGTAAAGATAATGATATGTTAAGTAGGGAATAATGTTTAGGTTTTGTTAAGAGGGACTGCATTTAGCAGTCTAAAAGAAGCATATATAATCATAGAATAATTTGCTTTGGAAGGGACCCTTTGAGATCATCAATTTCTTACCCCATACAGCAACTACATTTATTTTGGATATTTCAACTGTAAAGTTTTCTGAATGTATCAGGAATCACAACAGTGCAGGTCAGCTGTCTTTGGCCAGATCTCTTTCTTTTCTCTTTCCATTTGAATAGTTAGATAATTTCTTTCATACTATTTTAACTTCTTTGTATGTTTTTTTTTTTTTAATTGAAAATATGAGTGAAGTGCGTTCACCACTGCTGAAAATCTCCTCCTGGTAGGCATTGTCACATATGACATAGTCTGTTATACTTCATAAAGCTGACACAAAACTCCCCAGTGTCTGTTTAGATAATATAATGGAATTAATAACTTTTAGCACGCTGTTCATGAGAGGGATATAAAGTAACAAATGTCAGACCTTTGCCAGAACAGAATAAGACATTATTGGTGAAGAGAGTTTGTGTTATGCCTAGTGGCAAATTTTTGAATAGTCTACATGTTTATATGAAGATATATTGTGCTGGCTGAACTGAGAAAAAAATTTAAAGTTTAGTAAAGATAAGATCAACTATAAAGACATATGAGTGACTAGGTTATTTCCAAGATTCATATGTGTTTCTCATTTTCTTTATTATTCACTTTTCCTCCTTGGTACTTGTTATCCACAGGATAGATAGCAATTGAAAGTCCACCAAGATAATTCCATCAAATGTCTTAAATGACATTGGATATTGCGCTGGTTATGCATTGACTGACATTTGGTGAGGAGAGAAGCCTCCCATGGAAGTAATTTTTCTAAGAAAAGCTGTGACAAAAACCAATCAGTGACTAGTTTCGAATACTGACATCTTGTTAGACCACTAGAAAGTTGAATACTCCTCTGTGAACACACATGTTAAAAATCGAAGGATCCCTGGGAAAAGTTCTCTTTCCTTCCGACCTGGGAAGAGGTACCAGGGTGCTGGTGGGGCCGGCTCCTCTCTGCCATGTGGCCCGTGGGTCTGTGGGGCCAGGCTGGGCCCTGCCGCTGCTGAGGCACAGGCCGGGCTGAGTGCAGCGGCTGCTGGGCAGGGGAAGGGAAGGGGAGCAGAGAAGGCTCTGTCCCGGCCAGATCGAGACCCAGAGGCTGTTAGCTTCCTGCTGCTAAGCTGCTTCCCTCACCCAGAGTGGCCCACATGGCTTGGTGGGGCTGGGCCAGGCCCAGCAGCTACTGGGCAGAGAAAGGGGGGAGCCCAGCCCCATGCTGTTGCTGAGATCCTATCCTGCTTCCATGCTTCCCCCCACTGCAGCACCGCCTCCGATGCTTTCTCCACCATAACCAGCTCCGGCTGCCAGTGCCAGGTTGTCTTGCCAGGACGCTGTTCCAGTGCCATGGGAGACCATGCGGCTGAGACCTGGGGTGGCTCTGCTGCCATGCAGAGTGGCCTCGCAGCTGAAATTGAATGCAGCCAGAAGCCCCGAGATCCTGGCCCAGCCCCAGCGTGGCCTGAATCTACCACGGACCATCATGACATCTGCAGGCCCTGGGTGAGATATTAATACTTTCCTTGCACAGATGAAACTTGCGAAGCACTAATCCTCTTTCAAATGAGAGAAAAGGACAGGGTGAACACATGTAGAGAGGCAATATGAAGATATCAAGGTCAGTGAAGGAGGAGTCAAGTCCTAGATGACAGCAGAATGAGAAGATGCCTAGTCTTAGGCTGAAATTCTTTTGTAAGGCCATGGTGATGGACTGTAAAATACTAGAATATCCCTTTACTTCATGGAAACAGTATGGGGAAAATGCAGTGTTCAAATTCCAGATATGAGCAAAGGCATTTTTGTTGAATCGAGTAAATGTTGAAGAGATCTCATGAGAAATTTGAACAGAGAAAGGGAGAGATGAGATGAAGACCTACTCTAGGGAGAGAAGAAGGTCTCTGTTCCCAGAGATGAAAATGATTTCAAAAATAAATGAAGAGAACCTTTACTTTTGAATAACTCATTCTTAAAATGGTTCCCCATGAGTTTGTCATAGCCCATAATGCAGCTGTGGGAAGGCTGCGTGGAATGGGAGGGACTTCATGAATGTAGATTCCTAGGCAGCTGCATTTGTGAGAATTGAAACCACAGGAGAACTGTTTTCTTGTGGAGAAATTTCCACCACATAGAAAAAGAGACTTCTCTCTCTAAAGAACTGATGAAAGACTATTTTAGAGTTGGTAAACTGACCTGGATTCCAAGTTTTGTCTCTATACATTGTCAGTGAGAAGGGACAGAAAAGTTGTGGGGGAAAGAGAGGTGTTTTGAAGGTTTTATTCTGACTCTTATTAATATTTTCTCTCTTGTAGTTTTGCTAATAAAACTTTCTTTATACCCCCTAACTTTTAAGCCCTCTTTGCTTTCCTCCAAATCCTATCTCACAGCAGAGAAAGAGTAAATAATTCTGGTGGGTGCTCAACCCACCACAATAATTGGTACATTGGCCAGGAAATCGAAAGATTGGCGAACCAAAACCACTACACAAAATTGGTATTTCCACGCAGTTATCAACCTGAAACTGCCACACATATGTAAAGCTATTCTGATAGCACAAAAATACTAGGAAAATCTCTCTCAAAACGGCCAAGTACCCCAGTTGAAACCCTATCACACAAATGTACAAAGTGAGGCCTCTAAAATAAGTAGATGGAGAATAGCTCATTTCAGTTTCCTCTTCAGTACTGTTTTGTGTAAATTATGTAATATGCAAGAGAACTGCACATTCAAATTACTGAAATGTGTAGCCAGCTACTTTCAGAGATATTTTAATTATTTTACTAAGAAAACTTCATAGTCATTGGTACATGACCACAGAACAAAGAACTGGTTAAATCATTTTACTAGATGATTTGCATTAGGCCTCTGGATTTTAGACTTTTTATGAATGTAGTCAATTTTATGGAAGAATTCCCCCAGGAAGCCCCTGAAGGCCCTTGGTTTTTCCCTCTTCAATGTCAGATATTCTATGAGCAAGCTTCTTCATGGTAGAAGATGAGAAATACTTAATATGCTGTAAAACATTTGATATGTGCACAAGACCATAAATTTTCTTATCTCTAAGAGGTGAATTCTACTCTCAGCATTCTTTCTTTATTTTTAATTCCTCTGTAATTGTAGAGAGCATCTCTGAGCAACCACAATAGTTCTTATTCAGTGCTTACTCTGTAAGCACAGCAGATAAAACTAACAGATTGCATACAATATAAATATTAAAGTAATTTCTTAGAAGTTGCACAGTCTGGCCTTTATTTCTTGTCATAAATTATTCTGTACAAAAGAAACTCTGTGTGCAATAATGTTAATCCCCTTCCAAAAATACTAATAAAGATACCTCAAGGTTTTGAAGTTTCCTACATACCACTAAAATACTGAAATTTAAATCTACAAGATCATCAGATCCCAACCTCCCTAAATCCATCACCATCATAATATGTATGCTTTCTTTCTCCCTGACCTGTGTATCTGTCTCTTTTTCCCTCATTAAAATAAGTTCAAGGAGAGATTTTCCTATTTTGTCTATTATTCTACGGGTTCCTGAGATTCTGTTCTGGTATCTTAAAAGTCTATTTATCATAAAGGAACCTGTTTGTTTTGAATGATTGAGCTATCAAGACCTTTCTTACTCGTTCTGCAGATCCAAAAACATCTTTCACCTAAATCTTTCTAAGTGGATTTGTGGCTGGTCATGAGGCCACAGTATAAATCTGATTTTTCACAGTATAACTTGGGCCTATGCAATGCACATGCTAGGATATATGATTAAAAGTCACAGGAACTGCAGAGGACAAAGAGGCAAGTAAAATATCCTCCATCCATCTCTATTTTATCTCTTCTTTGGAAATTTGATTCTTAAACATGACTATTTTCCGCAGCTTCAACTTTCTCAGGAAGCATGCATCACACTCCTGCCCAAATATGTAAATTGTTTTTTGTTCTTCTGAAACTCTCCACGACAGAAAAATGCTCTCCCTGGGACAGAATGATGTATTCTCTTCTTCTCAAGTAACATGACCAATCCTATGACAGTCCAACATTTTGACAACTTCTAACAAGGTCATCTGTTCCTCCCATGAGAGTAATATAGATATATTAGATATATCTCTAATATCAGGAAGTCATGTTTCTGTTTTTTCACAAGTAACCTTGGAGTAGTGTGTTCCCCTATTTTTCAAATGCAAGAGCATGAGGCAGCTCTAAATGTCTAGTTTTCAGAGAGCAAATACTCCGTGTTTCACTCTAAACTGTTTCACACTAAACTGTTTCACTCTAAACTGTTTCACTTCAAGTACCTAAAACCATCAGTCACTTTTGAAAATATAAATGGAAGTCTCTAGAAAATCACATCAGAAAATGCAAAGATACCTAATTATTACCTCCTTGGAAAGAGTCTACTGCAACAAAAATGTTCTCTACTTTTCTGTGATAATGAGCTCACAAAGTTGGAAGTTCTGCTGTGACAGCCACACACTGCTAGGGATTCTCTATCAAGATTTTATACTAGTTTAATTCTTGTATTTTTCCTGACACTTTAAGGTGTTCTACTTTGCTTGCAGTTGCTAAACAGCAATAGTCAAATCCCCAAAAGATTTTAACAATCCTGCAAGAGATTTTTGCTGAGTTTAGCTGCACTAATTATCACTATTTTCAGGTACCAGTACTTACATAGTGGAGAACAATGCACATATAAAACAGCAGGGAAACTCACAAAATTACGTTGTTGATGACTTCAATAAACCTAGTTATCTCTACTGTCCTGATTCAGAGTCATTAAAAGAACAAATTCCTGCAGTGGTGCAATTGTTTCTGATGAGAAAGAGATGTACTATTTGAAGTTCAAAGAGATAGACAGACCAACAGATAGATAGATATATAAATAGATAGATAAATAAACAAATACATAAATAAAAGAACAGGAAGTTAAAAAATATTCCAATCCTGGTACTTAGAATTCCCTCTCGTCCTCAAAATATCTTCACTAATTTTCTGAAAGATGAGAGATAATAGCCAAATGGCCAAAGATGCACATAAATATATATATGTATATATATAGGCCTATAACTGTATTAACAACCAAGGACTTCAGTAATAAATAATTCTGCAAAGCATCAGGAACTTTAAAATTTTAACTATAAAGAGACATATTCCCATCAATCTTCTGATGAAATGGGGAAGGAATACATGTTTATCAATGCTGCCAGTAATTATCTAGAGAAAGAAAGTGATAACCTTTATCATGTCAGGCTTCTTAATTTAAAATATGCAATTTCTGAGGTGCTGTCAAGAACAGTTAGCTAATAAGAGCTCTGCTGGAATGCAGTGACATTGTGCTGACAATCTCCAAGTCTATGCAAGATCAAGGGGACTTAGAACATTGTACCAATTATCTGTCGGATCTATAACAGTCCCCTACAACTGTCATGTTTGCAGCAAGAGAAGTGAGAATGAGGAGAGACATGTGGTACCATGGTCTTTGGTGCTCTGAACTAGGAATATATCACAGAAAATGCTGAGGATGCAGAATCACTTCTACCTTCATCTTTCATGAGGTGCTGTGTATTTGTATTTTGGCTGAATAGGTTGTCTCTAGGTGTGCCAGCTCAGACTGGTTAGAGAGCTGACAGGAAACAGAGTGATGCTACTTGGTACAGAAGAACCTATCACCAAACGAAATATGAACGCAGTCTGGCATGACATGAATCATTCTTTACACAGCAAATAAATAGCAAGAGCAAAAAATGAACCCAGAGTGTTTCCTAGCAGTCATCTGGCAGCATGAGAGGAAACTGTTGTAAATATTTACAGTGATAGTCTTTGGCAGTGAAATCATAGTAGGTGTTGCTAGCAATGCTCAGTTTAACAGGTCAGCCAGTTGCAGTTATTATTCTGGAAATACTGGCAAAAATGAAAAAAGAAAAAAGTTGTCTTGATGAAAAATTGAAAGTTTGGTATTCTCTAATACTCTAAAGGTTTTATTCTTTGTTTGACTTTATTAACCATTTTATTTTTCACAGAAAAGTATTATTTTTTTAGCATTTTCTATTGATTGAAATATAAAAATAGGCATTAGAAACACTGGGAAAAATATATTTTCTCTTTTGCAGCCCACAAGAAAAAAATTATACTGTAATTTTGTCATAGCTGTATAAGTATGAATTTGATATTCCATGTTTTGAACAACCTGAACTATAAACTGCCCAGTCACAGAAAATTTTTCATTTTTCTCTTCCTAGAATGATCTTAAATTATTCTAAAATTTTTTACAAAATCCTTCAAATACAGTAAGAAATTCTCTTTCTCTGGCCAGGTATGATAACTTGGGAAGATTAAGAATTGTGAATGTGTTCACTGAGAGAGAATATTGTATTAATTGTGGTCAATATTAAGGAAACCAGACCCTTTTGAAAAGTCAGTGAAAAATTCTCAAATCATTGAGAATTGATCAAATCCATTCTTGGGAAGAATGTCTCTTTTAAGATTGGATATTGATCAGAAGTATAATGACTGAGGAAGAAGACAGGAAGGAAGTTGGACACATTACAATCTTGTGTTAAAAATGCCAGCTTAAGCAATGAATTTCTTCTTGGTAATGGCAATAGCATAACAAAGATACAACAGCCTGCTTGGGAAAAGCTGTCCATGAACCACAAAAGAGCAAGCCTCTGAGGGAATAGCAATAAATTTCTGTATTAACTCTGTGGGAGAATTTGATGCAGACATAGAAACTGAACAGTGAGTATAAAAAGAATATAAGAATTTGAGTTTGGTTTTTACATTTTTTATGATATTTGAAAAAATAACAGGCCAGAGATACCAAGTAGACAATAATCAGGTGAAGTCTAGTAACTAAATTTAATTGATAAATCAGACTATGTCTAGATGTTAGATTTTCTAACAACTTTCAAAGCAACTTTGATGCTTTTTCCTCTTCATTATAAGTGGCAATATTCTGTAGCATTCTTTATCAGTCACAATTAACCTCAGTACCAAATCTCATAATACCTCATTCAGTTGGGCTACTCAATGTGAAACCTTCCAGAAAAGTAGGCTGTGCTGTCTTAGGACATATATCTTCCCATGATCTTTTATTTTATGTTAGATAGCCAAGTTTTTAATGCTTCTCCTTTTATAGCCATGGTTGCATTTCATGCCATAGGTTTCCTTTATTAATGAAGTGAGAGACCAGAGCTTTGGATATGACTCATCTCAGATATAAAGCACTCAAGGCATCCTAATTTTAGATGAATAAATTAAAAAAGATTATTGTAAAAAGATTATTCCTACATGTCTATTCTTCCTTGATGCTCTTCTCTGATACACAGTTCTTGCTTCCCTCAAGATCCATTTTTGCATTTTTTCCATTTTATGTGGTAAAACTGGAATGAGGCCCGAGAAAACTAATAAAATCACTCAGGAGTGAAAATTGATGTGAATTTTGTGACATGGGCTATAATTTTTAACAGGTAATAAAGTTCATGATCTTGACATGACTGAAAATAGTATTTGACAGTAAAGAATGGATCTCTTAAGAGGAGTTAAACATCACCTAACTTAGCAATGCTGTTTCAGAAGGTAGAATATAAACTCCAGTCCTTGAGTAGAGATAAGTCAAAGAACAGAAGTCAGGTAAGTTCTGACCTGATCCACGTCAGTGGGTGGCTGGTAGGGAAATACTCAAGAGAGGAGACAGATGTACATATCTGGGCTTAAGGGATGTTTGGTGTCTAACCTTGTCACAGAAGACAAGGAGGAAGAAGTGTTTGTGGTGATCTTACAGTTTTGTGTGATGCTGATTATCTCTTCACCTTGTGTAAGAGGATGGAGAACAAGGAGTCTAGGGATCTCTATCCTGAGTAGTCTATTTCAAAACAGAAATCTGAACTTAAATCTTCTATATCCCAAGCTGTAGTAGAATATGAAGAGCAGCCACTCTCACAGACTTTTCTTCTTGTCTATGTCTGTGTGGAAGCAGGTATGCTCAGTGTACTTATTAGTTTAGATATTAGAAGCCAGTCTGACAGACAGGATTGATGTATGTGTGTTGGGTCCTGTGTTTGTCTAACTTTCCAAGAGGCATCACATAACTGAAAGATCTGGATTGGGTTGGAAGGGGCCACCAAAAGTCATCTATTCCAACCTCACTGCAATGAGCAGGGACATCCTCAATTAGATCAGGTTGCCCAGAGCCCCATCCAACCTGACTTTGAGTGTGTTCAGGGATGGGGCACCCATCACCTCTCTGGTCAATAAGCTGTTGTTTTACCACTCTTATTGTAAAAACCTTCTTCCTTATATCTAATCTGAATTGACCCTCCTTCAGTTAAAAACCACTAACCCTTGTCTTATCTCAACACACCCTGATAAAATATTTGTCCCTATCTTTCTTATAAGCCTCCTTTAGGTACCAAAAAGGTATAGTAAGGTCTCCCCAGAGCCTTCTCTTTCCAGGCTGACCAATCCCAATTCTCCTTGTCTTTCCTCACAGGAGAGATGCTCCAGCCCTCTGATCATCCTCTTGGCTCTCCTCTGGATCCACTCCTGTGCTGAGGGGTGGACACAGTACCCAAGGTGGGGTCTCATGAGAGTGCAGTAGAGGAGAAGAATCACCTCCCACAAGAAGTATGACCTTACTGGTCATACTTCTTTGATGCAGTCCAGGAATTTCACTAACATTTATATTTACTCTTAACCTATAACAAAAAACCCAACAACAACAACAACAACAACAACACAACAACAACAAAAAAACCACTCAAACCACCCTAGAAAAAATCCTGTATCTTAGTGTCATTTACAGAGAAGACAGACATTTCAGCCATAGAAACATTTCAGGCAAAGGCTCTAATAAAGCTTTTTTTCTCATAACTTTGTTGTAGCCATTACTGCCACTTGTTAAAACAATTAGTATCTTTTGCACGGGCATGAACCTTCTGTAGAATGATGCAGTAAGAAGATAAGCAAACCTACACCTCCTTTGTTGCAAAAAAATGCAAATACATTACCTATGCATCAAAAAACAATTGGCAAAAAAATTTAACAATTACATTAAAAGTAAAAAAGGAAGTTGAAACAGATGTGTAACAATCAAATGGACAAAAATTCCTCAGCCACCTATATACAAATAAAAACTTCGTGTCAATCTATTTTAAAGACATCCATGTATCTGACATCTTAACTTCAAGTAATATAAAAAACTAATTATATTTAGATAACAGACATTATTTTTTCCTGTAGTCTTACCTCAAGTATAGAAGTAAAACAAGAACTATAGGTGATATTGTTAATACATAAGAGCCCCAAAATGGGCTCTTGTTCACACTAAAACTTTATTTAGTCAGTATCATGACTCTCTGACAATGGTCCACAGTGGAGGTCTAGGAAAAAATACAAGCACAAGTATGCAGTAATAGCTCCCAAGACTATCTCAACAAATCTCAAACAAATTGCAGTTCTGGGACTTTCTGACTCAGTGGGGATCTTTTCACACTTAATAGCCCGATACAGATCTTTTCCCATGATTTAAGCTAGGCACTTCTTTAGCCTCTCTGGATTTTCCACATGTACTCTTGGGCAAGGAGCTCCACAGATTAATTACATGAAGAACAGTTTTCTTCTTCTTTTGAACCAGCACCTTAAGCAGTTTTTACCACACCTTAGTTCTTGTATTTAATCAACTATTTACCTTCTTTATATCACTTGGGATTTTACAGATAAAGTCCAACAAGTGCAAGTATAATACTTATTTCACATGAATAGAGCTATTTGGGTGCCAGCCTATAAATGGGTCTTGATGTCATACACTTCATGATAATGCAGAAATGTAGACAGGAATTATGTGCAACAGAAACAAATCCACTGGAAAAACTGGTTGGTCAATCTGGTCTAAATAAATTAGCAGTCTTAAATAATACTTTTATAAATAACTAGTAATCTGATTTTACAATGACACAGCACAACTCATTCATTGCTAAAAGCAAAGAATGTCTGATATTGCTTTCAGGGTCTTTTTTTCTTCATGAATTTTTAAATGTATTTGTAATTATAAAAATGTGCTACAGCTCTGGTGATATGCCAAACTAGCACTCTTAAGTACCTTTTCTGGCATATTGAGCAGAAAAAAACCCCCACACCAATATTTTGATTTGTCTTTTTTTAATGTATTCATTGTGGCCACAGACTCTTAATTCATGCTACTCTACTTTTCATGAACTTCTTTTGAAATTCATGATTAGAGTGATCATGACAGATATTACAGTATCTTGCTGCGTATACCTCAAGGGATGATTTTACAGGTTTCAGGCTTGTATTAAACATTTTTATGTTGCTTCACTCTTCACAAATAGTAGGAGCTAAGATTCTATTAAATCCTTGAAGATTATTGGAAAGAGATGTGTTCTTAAGACCTAACCCAATAATTTTACAAGGGAATGGAATGTATTAATGTTAACGTTACTCTGATAAACATTTCTGACATTGACCACATTATGCCTAGCAGATCAATATTTTCCAGCCACTTAATTATCTGGGTGACTGCATTTGCCAATTTGAACATAAATAAATGTCTCACCTGATCAAATACTTTATAGAGGTTGAGAGAATTGCTTTAAAAAATAAAGTGTTCTAGTCTTGAGAATTTGCTGTTTTCTACAGAACTGATGACTTGACTTTTTCATGTAAATTGTTTTAGTTTTTAAGAATTTCTATTGCAGAAGTGATATTAAGCAGCAGTTAGCTGTACCATTAGAGAATCACTCAAAATGGTGTTATTTTTCGTCTAGGTTTATTTATAAATTCTCTTGAATTTAAACACACAGAAAAAATATAAAAGATGTATTAATGTAAAAGCAGGGTTGTCTCTGCAGGTGATGTCATTCTAAAGAAACTGGAATATGATATATTAAAGCAATCGAATAGGCAAAAATGTTAAAAAAAAAAAAAAGAGCATCAGATCTGGTTTTTTCAGTAATGCAAAGAAATTTTAGCAAAACGCTATTGTTTCCAGTGAATTAAGGAAAATTCAACACCTCCAGAAATGAAAGGAAAATTCTTTAGGGATATTTAAAATCTTATTACAGGTCTAGATCTTTATTTTATAACTTATCCTATGAGAAAATAATCCCAGACTCAAGGGTTTCCTAAATTTTTGGTGTTTAAACAGAGAAGGAGACCACTGAGACTGCCTGTAACTACCACCACTGTAATGCTATAAAAAGCAAGACTATCCTGGCTTTCAGAAATAACTAGTTTCCCTCCTAACCTATTTAGGTTTATTACAGGAACACATTTCACATTCAAATCTTACAGTAATGACTGCCAAAGCAGTACATTGTTAACAGGAGTGCAGAACGCAATAGGGAAATTTGTAAGCTCCTTTCAGAGAATGAAAGCCAACAAAACCTCACCAGAAGATGTTATCTTTATGGAAAGTTGGAAATAATTGAGAAATTCCCCTCATGCTGCCATATTTGCAAAATGGAGTGATACTTTCTACTTCAAGTATTCTTTTCTTATAGTTATGTGCTGAACTTGATAGAAGTACCAGGCACAAGGTGGACCTAGGGAAGAATGATGTTTCAAGACTTGTGAATCTCCACACTTGCAGAAGGACTGTAAGGCCACAGCAATACCACTGCTGATACATAACCATCATATAACCATAGTTCATGTTCCATTAGAAATGCTCACATTTTGATGCAATTGTACAATTTTTTATGTCATGATACACAGGAATTTGTTGGGTTTTTTTTCAGGTTATTGTATTTGAAGTTGAGGTCAGACTGCTTTGACTACTTTTGCAGTCTGTTTTAAAAAGGGAAAGATTGGAAATTGTTCAGAGAAGAGTTACTGGAACGATCTATAGTCTACTCTGGGAAACGTTGACAATTAAGAACAGTCAGCTAATTGATTTATCAAAAAAAAAAGTTGCATATTTAATTATAGTAAGAACAAATGCCTAGATGAACCACTGTACATTGAGGGCACAAAGCACTGAATATTTTTCTAAAGGCACTATCTCTTGTCTACAAAAAGACAAAATGCCTTTTGTATGATATTTAAAGCCAAGGTGAAAAACTGCCGCTGAAAGTGTTTCTTTGACTTACATCCTATAACAGAGCAAACTTCAGGCTGCAAAGAAGAATGAGTAACTTAATATGTACAGAAAGAGTTTAATAATCTTCCTAACATGCAGAAAAACTGGACCTGAGAGGAAAGCAGAATAATTTTAACAGATCCTTTCCCCTTTTAAAATCAGAACGCCCTGAATTTAATCTAATGACGAAAGAGTTTGACTGGGGTGTTTTATACCAAACTGCACTTCAGAAATCACCCATTCTCCCCTTCCCTATCCTCCTATCTTCAGGAAAGACTAATCAATGAGACACCAAAATTGTTTAGTTAGGTTGAATACAAAATAGATTTGGTGGGTTTTTGTTGTTGTTGTTGTTGTTGTTGTTGTTGTTGTTTTTTTCCCCTGCAGGGAATTTCCACAGCCAAAATTCTTTTCTCATTCTGCAATAAAATAAAACACAGATATTTTGAAATATCAGGACTTAAACACAAAACAGTGTTTATTTCACGCAATCAAAACAAAATTAGGACATCTCATGCAATATTTATTTTTTATGTTGAAAAAATTTAAAATATTAAAATTCATTTCAGTTCAAAGAAAGTATTTATAAAAAGATAAAATGTAAACTACAGTTAAAAATGCCTTATCAAGCTATTTCTCTGAAGGGAACAGACATATCAATGCAAGATTAAATAATTACTTTAAGGGAATGGAAAAATTTGTTCCAGAAATAACTATTTACGATTGCTGTGACTTGTTTAACAACTTCTGCACTGGCTGAAAATTTATTGGCAAGGAAATATGACAGTTGAGAATCAGTGATTCTTTTCAAAACATATGTGGTTTTAAATTTGTTTTATAGAATCCCAATGGTCATTAGCATAACATCATTTCTGACATTTTTTGTTAGTCATTTCCCTACCTGGCTAGGATAGATTTGTCAATTGAATCAGAACATGAAAAAAAATTCTATTTCTCTTTGTGAATTTCTAATTGTTGCCGCAGACCTTATATCCTACTTTTTTTACAAGAATATGTACTTCTGGAATATTTTGGAATAACCTATGGGGAATGTTTTACCTTCCTTTGGTCTCTTCTCTACAAACAGAATGTGGATCTGTGAATACAGTTATCAGTTAGAATTGCAAAAAGGCTTTATTTTTAAGGGTTTTTTTGTGGTGTAGGAGTAGTATTCAAAAGGATCCTTAAAGAACAGTAGCTACAGATATTTCACACTTTGCTTTTCTTCATTTGATCAGATGTACCTGGCCTCAATAGTGATAGTTATTGAGGAATAGCTAAGTAAAAGGAAAACAGAACCAGCTTTAAGTAATTTTTTTAATGTAGTGTATTCTACGGTTTTAAAATGCAATGAATTCTACTGTATCATTTTTTCATTATCAGCTCCCTCATTGATTTATAATCTGTTTTACTGCAAACTGTGATTCTTAACACTCGCCTGAGAGGTTGTTCCCTCTTTCTTTTGAAGTATCTCATGGTGCTGGATGCTGCTAAGGACTTTCAATTTTCTATAAGGGTAATATTCAGATGCAAATGCATTGCTTCCTAGTGTCATCATTAGTATTTAGAGAGCTTGAAAAAACTCTGCTTATTGAAATATAGCAGTAACTACTGCTTCAGTTAAGCAAAGATATTAATAAGTTTTGAACATTGTGAACCGAGACAATATTGAATGTTGAAACATGCTATTGGGGGAGTAATGTTCTCTATATTTTTTCACAGTAAGCCTTAGGCTTGCAGCACTGAGATAGAGTGCAGGTGAAAATATATTTATGATTGACGTGGAAGGTATTGGTTTAGGTCATTGTGCCTCAGACAGCTGAAAGGACAGTCATGTTTCTTATGCAGAACAATCCACCTTTTTATTACAGGAGGGGAAAGAGATGTAACAAGCTGTCACATTCCTCAGTAAAAGTTACCCAGACACAACTGCTTTGTTCCTTTCTGAATAGAGTCATGGAGTCACTGCATAATTTCATGTTTGTGCCTTCTTTGGGAGTGTTGAATATTGAATAGCTTCTCTACTATAATTGGTTTGTGTATGAGTGTTAAAAAGCTTCACTTAAACTGTATTTATTGCAGGTGAAACGAAAACAGGAGAGCAGGCACCTGGAAGGAAACCCGTTAAGGCGCTACAGCTCTTATGTCTTTCTCAAAAGGTACATTGTCTGTCTGAACAGCTCATATTGCTTCTGCAAAATAACATATCCACAATATGAGCGTTGTGCATACAGATCAACCCATTTAATTTAAAATACTTTGTGAGTCAAGGTGGATGAAATTTATAGGAATGGGTTCTGACAACTTTCTCATGCATTATACAAAGTCTTTGAACATTCAAATGTTAGAAAATTAATGCAAAATTGCACCAAAATTCCATGTATGTGCATGTATAATTCATCCTCTTGCTCTTGGGCAAACCGAGGGTAGTGCGTGCATTTTGCAAAATTTAGTTTTATGCTTTTTTTGGTTTTTTAAATTTCAGCTTCCCAGAAGTGAGTGTATGTTCCTTGACAGAAAGTCAGCAAGCTGTCAGACAGAGCACACTTTATGAGAGCAATATGGTTTCATTTTGCAGAACCATTCCTGAGAATTTTAAGGAGCTGTCAAAAGGAATTCACTTTATTACTGGTTAACATTAAAGTCAGAACTGAAGCCACATAAAATAGGTCCAGGAAATAATAAAAAAATCCACACTATTCCTGTCTTTCATTTTGACAGCATTGTGGGAGCACACTGTATTGCTTCTATTTTGCTGTTGGAGTTAATACTCTTATAGGAAATCTGCAAATTTTTGGGCCAACTGAGTTTAGTTCTTGAAATTTAACTTATTCAAAAGGAAAATAAGGGTAACATCAGTTAGTGAGTCTAAGAAATGCATGACCATATTAGGTAATGCTGTATGATATTTTAAGTACATGGAGTAAGTCTATGTGATTAATCACCTAAATTTATATATAATGCAAATACACGTATATATGACTGAAATAAACAAATCTTGAAATATGTATAAAAGCTTAGTGACAATGATTTTTTCAAAGAGAAGTATAAAATTAAGAAATAATTGCATTTTCTTATGTGAGCCTCTGATATTGCCTAAAAGATCTATGGAGAATATAAACAAACTAATGGGATGAAGTGGACTCCCTTTATATGCTGTGAAGTCAGTATCACACCTATAAGAAGTACATTCAATATCATTGATAGTACTTATTATATTTGTCCTAATATGCACAAGTCCTATCACAAATTTTAACAAAGCAACTGCACAGGGGGTAAATACCAGCAATAAATCTAAGGCTCAGTTATGATGTTAATTTGTTTGCAATTTTCTATTTTCACAGGTAACATTTAACAAAGTGGTTTTGGTTTTGTTTTTATTAATGCTCCTGTGTGTTTATAGAAATTAAAGGTAAATAGATTTCTAATAATTTAATTTCTAATAATAAGCTTAAGAAGAATCAATATCTATTTTCAGGGATTTTTCTTAGAAATGTTTTTCTGATATATTTGTGGAGATGAGGATCAGCTTTTTGAAATTAAGCAGCAAGTGCTAATACAACTCTATTTTTTCAAAATTCACTTAGAACTTGGAGAGCATGAAGCAACAGAACAGAACTGTACAAAATGAAAATGGAACTATATTAGAAGTTTTTCTTGGTATGACAGTAGCCTAGTTATATGTTCATGCCTGTAAAATTTGATACTATAGAAGCAGTAACTTCAGCATTTCTCCACTCAGCTATCATTTGGATGTCATTATCTCTGAATCAAATTGTTTAGGTTTTTTTCTTGCACGGAGGTGTTTTTTTTTTTTTAATATATAGTTGGTATTAAAAGCCAAATGTTATGATGTGTTGTTTTGGCTTCAAAGAAGATAGGAAGATTAATTGACTGCAGCACGTGATCCATAGCTTCTTAGTAAAATAGAGATTTCAATGAAAGCTGGAGCTCTGAACTATCTACAGAATTCAGTAATTTTATATTCTATTTAGTATATTTGCATGAGATAATAATAAAAATAAGAAAATATTCCTTTGCAAAATATGCTGAAGCATTGTATCAAGAAAGGCATTATATATATTAAAATTTAGTTGTATACAAATATATATGTTTTACCTAAGTGTGAAAGGAAGGAAATGGCTGACAACAAGTCTTTATTTCAGCCTTGGCAAAGACAAAAATATTTTAAAAAATGCAGAAACAGTTGTGTATATTACTGATGTCTGTCTTACAGATGTCTGCATGGACTGCAGCCTCGGTGCTGTTTCAGACACAGAGGCAGGCTCTCCTGCCCTCAGACCCAGCCAAGAGCATCCCTCCCACTGCTCAGGACCACGGACAGCATCCATTCCTTCAGGGCAGCGTCCTGCTCCCTTACCTGGGAAACCAGGATGTGTGTGGTGTGTGGCAGTCACACATCAGAGCCTATTCAACCGAAAACATGTTTTCTTGCTGATGGCACATCTAACTTTCTATTTCCAGCAGGTAGAGAGGCTTCAAATGTCAAAGAACATGCCTGGCTATTTTCCCATGCTTGACAAGGAAATGCATCTTTGACTTTAGGCACAGTGTAACATCAATAAATAACTTTTCAGCAATTAGCTTTGTTTGAGTAAATAAGGGTTTTTGCCTTGGCCAGTTTATGGTGCATAATGATCAGGTGGTTGAGACCTTGCGGCATCTCCTGAGTCTTTGCATTCAGCCTTGACTGATTGTTAAAAAATGAAAAATGTGGCTAGATTCAAACCTTCAAGCCAGTGGAACTGTCCTCAGGCTGAAATCCAATATGAATCTGATAAGTTATTTTAATCCACTCACATGCTCATCTTATTAACGGAAGACAGATTTTCTGCATTGTTCTGTTACTCAGATAATTGATCACTGGCAGATTTTTTTCTAAACTGGTGCTTTATTAGATGTCTTCAAGTGTACTAGTAAAAATGTTGTTTAACATTGTGTTTCATTGTTGTCATAGTTGCATAAAGATATTATGCTAAAGAATAGTGATCTAGAAATATACAATATGAAAGTAATTCCATATATATTAGAATTATATCCTTGAATTTAAATAGGAATTATAAATGCTTTCTATAGTGACAAAAGCTGGAAATACCAAAGAGTGTATGGGGAAGAGGGTAAAAAAAATCATTCTATTTCAAATTTTATAGAGCAAAAGAATCCAATAAATTTCTATTTACCACTGTAAAATTCTACACATCTTGCCCATATCCGTATTCCAGAAGACTTTTTTCTACTCTGGATATCATATTGATCCACAGTGATCCTCACTGTTTTATGTGATCAATCACCCATTCTGGAAATAGGGGCAGAAATGACCTTAAGTATCAAAGCCACCTAATGATAGCAACGTGTTCTAACATCAAAAGGTTTCTGTCCCAGATGAAGGTTATCTTGCTGCTCTTGTTTAGATGCTTTTTCATGCCAAAATGAACATGCTAACCCTGATTAAGTAGTATAAACCACTGACAGTTCACTGAACAAGATTGTGTATATTTAAGCATCATTAATTATAAACAAAATTGAATAACCAAATGCAAAACTATTTTTTTATATAGTGTCATTAAAAAACCCTGCAAGCATCTGGAAAAACAAATTAACATTAATAATTAAAATTTAAATTCCATCTTAAAAAATGGTAAAATGTTTGGGTAGAAAAAGAATATTTAGTGTTAGGCACTGTGCCTGAGCAAACCGTTCCTCTAATGAGTAAAGTGATGGGTCAAGTTTTGTCTAAAAGTCATATTACATATGAAGTGTTCTTATCTGTAGCTGCAAGGCCTTTGGACTTTGAGCTGTGTGACAGCTCTACTGGCAATGATGATTTTGTCACCAGTACAAGGCTGTTGTGATGTCTCTGATGGTACCTCAATCACAGCATTGGGTATTGGCTTAAGTTATTGATGAACAATGGGAGACGCAAAGGGAAGTAGTCAAAATCTTCATAGGAGTTTTCTCCCATCACAATTTAGTGTTTTTAATGATTTTAAGGTATTATGTGAAAAAGATTGCTCAATTTTTTTTGGTGTTGGGAATGTAATGATTTATTAAATGTGTAAAAGATTTATGTTGATGGGTTTTGTATCCACTCTAGATATATGACAATAACTAAATTATCTCAGCCAGGAAAAACTCTCCATTCTAGGCTGCAATATGGGGTTTACTGGAAATCCTTAGATGCTTTCAATGGGTTCAAAGTCCACATCATTGCAATTATATTCAAATAGCTTTTTACTTCCAGAAAAGAAAGACTACAAGGATATCTAATTACTAACATGATGCATTAGAAGAAAACACATGTTTACAAAACTCTTCTGAGATCACCTCATTTATAAAGCATTTTCAGACTCTGAAAAATTTATTACTTGTGTCTGGATAAGGAGAGATGCACTTAATAGTATTTTGGGACTGTTTTTCCAGCAACAGCACTAGTTAAATGACAGTTTAATCAAATATATATAAATACCAGAATATACATACTATGTATACTATCTATGCTATGAATATATACTACCCAGAAAAACATGCATACATGATAAAAAATTATAGAGAAGACCCCTATATTCACTAGTCTGTCCATAAACCAAAATGCTGAATTACCTGTGTGGAGATATATATCCCTTGTACACGTGTAGAATTTAAAAGTTACCAACAGGTTTTAAAATTCTTTAAAAACTATTGAGGATATAATAAAGAGAAACAATATAGAATATCTTATGTCTGCAAAACATCTACATAAAGGTACCACAGAATATTTTTTTTTAAGGCATGAAGCCTCTTTATGCTATATTTGTTCTCTGAATTTATAAATGTCATGAAATTAAAAAAAAAGGAAACCCAAACTTTTTCAACTTCTACAAGTGACATAGTTATTTAAAGTTTATAAAGTGATTTGGAATGTAACTAATTTGTAAATATCCTGGATAAATGTTAAGTAATGTTACTCTAAATTTCAATGAGATAAGAAATCTAATAATATTATTTTACTGATTTACTAAAATGACAGCAACAAACTGGGTTTATTCTACTGTGTAAATTCTTTAATGTGACATTGCCACAGTACTCGGTTTTTAAGTAAACATTCACAGCCCAGGAAAAATTACTTCTCTGCAAATGTGGAGCTCTGTAAAAATCCATCAATACTAGGGCCTTTTCCAACATATAAGGAAACAAAGATGTGTCTGAGACACCCTGTGGAATACCAAATCCTCTGGTAGCAGCTGGAACTAAATTACTCTGGAAATATCCCTTTGCATTTTTTTCATAGAAGTATCTTTAGATCAACATCAAGAAAACTTTAAATTGAAACTTAATCTGGAGAATTAAGATCCAAGGCTTCTTCCAAACACAAATGGATCAGAGCAGGACAGCCACTGTATCTGAATGCATGACCCTCAAATGGAAATAATCATAAGCAATCATTTAAACATTTAATTCAGACTTTAAATTTTCCAGCTGCTGTACCTCAGTTAATGAACCCTGTTCTAAGGCATGTACTGAAATTTTATATTATTTAATTTTCCACTTTTACTATATCTGTAATATTCTATTAGAGTAGTTTTTAAAAGCCAAACAAAAAGTGTAAAAACTTTTGAAAACTCTTTTTTACCTAGGTTTAATAAATCCCTCTTTGTTTTTATCAAACACTATATCAATGGGCATTTTGGTGAGCAGTAGAAGAATATTAACCAGAGAAAAAGCTTTTTACAAGTCATCCTAACAATAGTGCAATTTTCTTCAACTCAGAATTAAGTATAAACGAATATAAATAAAATTCTTAATGCTGAATAAAGGGTTTCATAACATGCTCATTTCAGAATATACCTAGCTCTCTCTTTTCTTTATTAAAAAAAAATTTGTTCAAAATAAAGTGAGTTTTGACTTTTCAAAAGGAAGAAATTTTACTTTGTTTAAGATAAAAGCATAACTCAGAAATGTAATGAAATGTATGGTAAACACAAGCTATACCCTTTGTAATGTATAAAAAATCTTGTTTATAACTGGAGCAGGACATGTTCTTTAGCTTACAAATCCATGTGAATCCTACTGTGCTTGATGCATATATAATGGTAAATGGAGAAAGAATGGATTTTTATGAAAGTAGTGAAATTCACTTTGCTTACTTAGAAGAATAACACACCCATATATATGAAATGAAACTGGCTTTACTGCAAAAGAAAATATTTTTTCATTGAAAATTTCATTGCTCTAAATCTCAGATTTCATGTTAAAATTTGCCTTTGCATCCTGTTCAACAGAAACCAAGATCTCTCAACACTGCTTGATGGCAGTCACAACCACCAGGAATCTCATCAGTGTTTCATGCAGCCAGTTGCTGAAATGTGTTCATCTGAAGAAACAAAAAAGGGAAAAAAGAATCAATGTATTTTATGAAAGTCACATCTTTTAGCTAGGTTTCTTGCCTTGCCCCTCCACCATTTTTTCTTTAAAGATTTTTAAACAGAATAGAGGATGGCGTTGCAACTTCATTTGTTGTGTACATACATTGGGAATGTGCAAATAAAGCATGAGAAACAACATTATGTTTCAATCCATTCTAGGACAAGAAACATTTTTCTGGGACTTCTAGATTAATTAAATATTATGAAATCTGTTGCAATCCGGCTCACTGCGACTCCAGGTCCAGTCCAGCTGGGGAAGCATGGCAAGATAGAGGGGCGGGAACAATGGAGTTGCCTGAAAAATAAAGAACTGTAATAGTGAAAATAACAAACTGCAGAAGCAGCACAATCTGAGGCGCACCATCCAAAGATTTGGGGGCCTGACAAATGTAACAATATATCAGAGTATCTGGGAGCAGGGGTCCAATCCCAGAAGCAGAAAAGGTACATGACCCATTACATAATGGGAACCAAACCAACTGAGAACCAGAACTAGAAACATGGCCTATTATGGAATGATTCTATTAGCATACCAACTCCCATGGTTACACTCTTCTCACCATAACCTAACTAGATACCTCCTTTTCAGTATCCCGCTTCCCATGGTCTCAGGTCGAAGTCTCCTGAATAAACTGTCTGGTCTAATCCACCATTCTTTACAGTTGGTTCAGTTCCCACAGAAATCTAAAGGTTATTTTTTTTTCTTAAATCACTCACATAAGACTAATGTAAAAATATGTATCACTGAGTAGGTCCCTGTAAAAATAGTGTATAATTAGCATACACTGTGTAGTATTTATATGACTTGGACATCAAAGGAGTTACCCTAATGACAAGACACAGATGTCTTAGCCCTTTTGGAAGGGAAGTGCCCTTAAAGTTTCTATTTCTCCATAAAGGCATAAATCTTCTGCCCCTCATCTGCCAGCCCTAGGTGAGTGATTGAACATCCTAGGGTACTTATATAGTTGTATATTTGAGTGTTGTCTGCATGGACAGAGGAACTGCATCCTAAGATAACCAGAAGTTACCGGTCTAATTTAATCATGTAAGTTCTATTCTAGTAAAAAAAATCAACAAAAAAACCCACAAACAAACAAAAACCTAAAAGAGAGAGAGGTTCACCTACAAAAATTAGTTTCTTAAACAGGAAGCATGAGTTGTCCTTTAGAAGCTTCTCTTTTTCACCAATAGCAAAAAGGGAGATGATTACTTTGTTTTTTTCCCTCTAGGTGTCTAGGGAGATGAAGCTCACTGCAACAACTTATCTGAAATGTTCTGTTATGAAGTAAGTAATTTGAATTCAGTTCGTAGCCACAAGAATAAACATCACTGTTTCTTTAAAAAATTCCCCCCCAAATCAGTCCCTTTCTTTTCATCAGCCAGTATTAATGGAAAACTGTGCTTTGTATTATGGGGGAAGTAATCAAATAAAAAACTCCTTCACTTGAAGTCTCACTCCAAGACCTCTTCTGAAGCATTAGATATTTTATAAATTCACAATTATTCTTTTCTACAAAGGAAAATAAAAGACACAAAATGGTATTTTCTTGCAAATACAAAACTTGGTCATTCTGCTTTATAAATACATTCTTCAGCATCATTCTTTGCTTTCCAGGCTGACTTTAACACTTCCTTATTTTGTAATCAATGCCAGCAATAGATTTAGTATTTGATTTCAAATTTCCTTAATATTTTTCTTATATTAATTCTGGTTGATCCCAAAGTGCTTTTAATTTAATACAAAGTTTATTAACTAATAATATATCCACGCGATGTAAAGAAGGTCTAGATTTTCAGTATTTTTTTGCAAATATTTAACTTTTATAGTGTGAACTCTTTGGGGTTAGTGTAGAAAATGACTTACTTTTGGGTAAGAGAGCAATGGCTTTTATCTCCTGATAAAATAATTTATTTTGACACACCATGGTGTTAAATATTAATTAAAAGGGCAATTAAAACAAGTGAAATCAGTTGATATATCAAATGTTTATTCATGTACTGAGCCTGAAAAGTGATAAAACTATAGATTTAGAATACATAATATTATTTGGGGTTTAAAAATAGGCTAAGTCATAAGGACTCTTAGAGGAAGGCTGCATGCAGTGAAGTTCACTGTGATATAATCTGGAATGAAACGACCTTCATTTTTCTGTCAGACATTTCGTGAATATTTTAACAGTTTGGCCTCAGCCTTCCTTAGCTGTGGCAACTTTGTTTAATAGCATTCTTCCCTTCTTCCCCCTATTAGAGTTGTCAGCAGACATCCTGGGTTATCCTGCATATTTTGGGTCTATTGGAGATGGAGTGAATTTCCCCCGCAGCATCTCTCACAGTGCTGTACATCGGTGGCTGGAAAGGTCTTGATAACACACCAGTGTTTTGGCAACTGCTGAGCAGCTCTGTACAGCATCAGCCCTGTCTGTCCAACCTTCCCACCATCACCTGTAGGCTGCAGCTAAACAAGATCTTGGGAGGGGACATAACTTTGCTTCCAAATGCATGACCCTTACTAGTAGACATTGGATCCCATGGAAAAAAATGTGATGATTAGGAGAAGAAAAAGGGTGGTTTGTTTCAGCTGATGGGAGAAGGGGGCTAGAAGAAGGGAAAGGGCAAAAAGGACACAAAATAAAGGTGCTGGAACAGACTGCTTGTCCTTAAATATAACTGCATGAATCATAATGATCTCATGCAGGAGTGAGGATAGTGGATTAGATTCCAGAGGAGTGTGGATCTTAGTATGCTAAAAAGCTGGAACAGGGAAAATTTAAATTTGAAATGCAATTACATATCATGTCACAGACTAGTTCATTCAAGCAGTGTGAGAAATTACGAGATGACATGAAATCAAACCAAGGTCATGAGAAAAATTATTTTAGTCAGTCTAGTATATAAACAAATACAAGTTTGCAAGACTATGTCAAAAAGAAGGAAATTACCCATTTGAGGCAAAATGCTTAACTACTATGGGCATAATTTATGATACATCAAGGACCTCTTAGCAGAATTATATTCATTTTTACGCAGCTCCATATCTATTATTCTCATTGCATTAAGACTTCTGAAATCACTAGTGTCCAGGTGCACCTGGACAGGTAGAAAAAAAGTCTAGCTGTTTTTAATCTGTTGAATGATAAACTGATTATGAAATTCTAAACAGGTGTGTCTTCAATAAAAGTAATTACAGATGTGACTTGAGAAAAAGTAATGCATTTTTAGTCAGGTATACTCTGTTTCTGTGTTAGTCGAAAAATGTTATCTGTCCAAGTTTTCAGAAAATAACTGCAAAGCTAACTGATGTCACCTAAGAAACATTCTGAAACATTCTTTGGCTCCTTGTTTGAAGAGACAGAGGGAGAAACCTGTCTCTTCTGATGGAAACTGTTAGAGGAGGAATAGAATTGGGTGTGCATTACTGGTAGAGATAAAAAATAAACAAAACCAAAAATTCCTCCCCAAGAAACCCAAACCAAAACCACAAAGAAAGTTACACCAACTCTCTTCACCATACTTACATCAGGAAGGAAAATAACCATACTTAAAAGGACTATTTATAAACTGGAAAGAAGAAAAGCTATAACAAAATAAGTTTGTTAAACAATGAGGAAACAAAGATGAGAATATGACTATTTTAGAGTAGCAGTCTGTTCTTTTTATTATGAGCAGAAATTAACCTTTATTCTGTTGTTATTTCTTTCTTAATTTTTAAATTCTTGTTTAAAAATTTTTGTAAGTTCTATTGATATTACTGCTGTTAGCAATAAATTAAAGACGCTGAGAAGAAGAGGAAGAGGTATTCCAGAATAATGTGTTTAATTGTGAAGTAGTCAGATCACAGAATCACGGAATCACAGAATTTTCAGGGTTGGAAGGGACGTCTGGAGATCATTTACGCCAACCCTCTGCCAAAGCAGGTTCACCTGGAGCAGGTGACACAGAAATTTACCCATGTGGGTTTTGAACGTCTCCAGAGAGAGAGACTCCATGACCTCCCTGGGCAGCCTGTTCCAGTGCTCTGCCACCCTCAATGTAAAGAGGTTCTCCCTCATGTTGAGATGGAACTTCTTTGGATTTATTTTATGACCACAGCTCTTTCTGTTGCTGTGCACCACTGAAAACACTCTGGCACCGTCCTGCTGGCACCTGCCTTTGAGGTATTTATATGTATTGATGAGGTCCCCTCTCAGTCTTGTCTTCTCCAGACTAAACAGGTCCAGCTCCTGTAGTCTCTCCTCACAGGAGAGATCCAGACCCCTAATCATTTTTGTGGTCCTCACTGAACCTCCACTGGACCTTCTCCTTGTCTTCTTTGCACACAGGAGTCCAGAACTGGATAGTGTTTCAAAAGTTTTGGTATTCAGTAATTGTTTCATTGTATTCAGTAAGTGTTTCTAGTTTTGATTCTTACAGAATCTTGCAAATTCCACTCCTTCTCACAAATGGAGCAGGGTGGACCTTTTCAAACAAAGGAATGAAGTACAATGTAGAGGAATGCAGTGTATTTTGTGCAGTAGCACAGGACAATTTGTTGGTAGAATATAGGAAGTGCAAAGTGAATATTTGACAATGCTTCTACAGCTAGACTGTCATGTAGGGTCTCTGTCTTCTCACAATATATGGGAAAGCATTTTAACTTAATGCTTCTACAGGGCTGAAGAACAGAAGTAATTTTTCTTGCAACTGCATTTTGTATGTCACTAGGGATAATTAGATAATCAGATAATTAGATCCATGTGCTAAGTGAAACAAGCATGTGTCTAGACATGAGTTTGAAACAGCTCCCCTCTCCTGTGACACAAACCATGGAATGTGCTGGGGAATGCTAAGGGTAGAAATGAGAGAAGGGGCTGCAGCATTTGTTGCCTTCCCACAGACTTATCCATGAGCACAGACATACCTAATTTGCAAATCCCACTAAGCTCTAAGTGAGATCTGGGCTTCTAACTGCTGGATTGCCTAAAGTGGCAATTTTAGGTTCTGCAGTGTAACAGTTTAGACTAGGGATAAAAAAAATAGGTGTAAAAAGGAACTTCTCTACAGCAGTGGCAGAGCAGTGGAAGAAGTAAATTAAACTAAAAACCCTAGCTAGGATGCTTGAAATAATAATATTTCTTGAAAATAATAATAATAATTAGTTCTAACTGTTTTTAAACTGCAAAATAACATTAATGAGTCAATTAAAACCAGTGAAAGAGATGTGTAGCATTCTGTGGGTTATATAATTTTTAAATGTAAATCTATGGTTTGAAAGGAGAATTTTATAGTTTCACTGTTGACCTCCTAACCTGGAAACACCCTCAAGCAAGAGCAATTCCTAGGCACATGATGATTTTGACAGAATCAACCTTCTTTAAGTCTGCTCCTTCTCTTCTGAATAACAAGAATATTCTTACTGTCCTTCTGCACAGAGTTTGCTTCTCATTGTGGCATGAAAGCTACAAATATTCTTACCTGACTTGCAGTTTCTAAAACTTGTGAAACACATAGATTTTGCTCTTAGAATCACATTATCCTGCCTAAGAATCCTATCTGTCTTTGCAAAAGTGCTAAGTGCTGAATGTTTCCCTGGAATATGTTTTGACTGCCTGATTTTGATGATGAGGTGCTGCAGCAAGGCTGAAATGCCATATTTTAGGACTAGTGCCAAATAGAAAACCAGGTCTGCTGCAGAGTGCTGCAACCCTCTGAACAGCATGTGACAGTCTTCTGGAGTGTCCCTTGAAGGGTTACTCTTCCATCATGCTGAGGGAGCTGCTCCAGATCTCACCATGCAGGCACTAAAGCTCATAAATTATCTAGATGTATGGCAAATTCAATTTCAGGTTTTGCCTCAAGACTGTACACTACATTCATGTAGATCCAACCAGTCACACTTGCAATTACAGCTTCAATTCCCGTGCTACAATTATATTCTGAATATCAGGAAACAAATTTCATTTTCCCATGATAAGATCTTTTTTCTAATACTGATGTTGAGGACAGAATATTTCAGTTGAAGGTAATACAGGTTGGAATGTATTCTGTGAAGTTCATATTTTATACAGTGGTGTTTGCAAAGTTTGATTTGAAAGCTGAAATTGCTGTGGTTAGAGGAAATGTTGCTTAAAATTTTACCTGGTTCTGTGTATTTTACCTGTTACCTGTAGTATCACTTGTACTAAGGAGTTTCAAGGCATGGACATCTAATCATTTTTTTGGTGTTCTGGTTTATATTCTTAAATCAGTTACTGATTATTGTTCACAAAATGGTAGAGGAAAAGCCACCATTATGTCACTGTTCTTTAATTACACCATTTATAAAGTCAAGGTAATGATTTTCTGATTGATAATGCCATGTCAGAGTGGAATTTGAAAATAAATCTTGATACAGCAGTTTACTTCAGATAAGAATTTGACCTTGACTAACTAAAACCACTCAATTTATAAATGGGAAGAATAAAAGTGAAGGTAATTATTAAATTAATTTTCACCCTTTCTCAGATAACTTTTAATAGAAAATAATAGGAAAAACTTATGATATGTCATCCCAGCTTGGATTAATTTCATGATATTAATTTTTCTTTTTTTATACAAATAGTTTGAAAAGGGCTATCATTTTAAGTAATTTTCCAATGTAAATTAAAGAAAAAGGTCATGGTTCATAGATACATATTAATTTGGCTAACAGAAAGCAATTTACATTTCCTTAATTAAACTCAACCACTGCAGCCTTTGTTTTAAATTGATAAAAGGATTACATTATCTTTTCAGGTTTGTATAGCAGTCAATGTTTGAATAAAAATGTATTTTGCCTGAACTCAAGTTTAATTAAGGAATTATGAAGAGAAATGCTCTTCAAAAAAATTAAAGTATTTTTTATGCTTCTTCATTAAATGGTAGTGTTCCCTTTGAGTCCTAAATTCTAAGGTTTGTGTGATTATGGGAAAACTAAATTGAAATACACAGGTAGAGCCTGTCACTCAAATTAAACAGGTCCATTAATTAAATACATAGCTATTTTTTTATTACTAAGGTTAAAAAAATCTCTATTCTAAGAGTGAGAGAGTCTGACTGAATGCTGACAGTACAGCTCACCAATTTCAGGGGGAAAATGTTTATATAAGCACAACTTTCCATTTGAACATCCCCCTCTCTATGCATTGACAACTAAATGAGGTGATTAAGCTATGAGAATGACATGAGTAAGCTACAATGAGCTGAAAACTTTTTCTGGCCCTACATCTGGGATGTGTCCTTGAATACAGTGTTATGATATTCAGTGGCTCTGAAAATAAACCCCTGTTATATATCCCAAACAAAATTAACAAATTGCACACAATACGTGAGTTTGAGGCTGAACCAGCAAAAATAAGACTTGGAAGGGCCAGGTGATTCCTGTCTTAGCCTTTGGAAAGAAGTGGTTAAAGAAATTGCATTTCCAGTAGCCAGACTTTTGTAAATGAAAACTAGGATAATACATTGTAATAGGAAGAAAAGAATTCTCAAACCTGGCAAAATAAGAGTGATAGTTTTTACTACTTACCTATTCGTCTTGTTTTAAGTAGAAGGAAAAAATGGAAGAAGATATGTGAGCAGAAAGAAAATGAAATAATAAAAGCGCAATCTCCTTAATAACATAACTTTTTTTTTTTTTTTTTTCAAAACAACAAGAGTAGCTTTAATTCCTCTCTTAAAAGGTTTGGGATGTTACCAGTAGTGAAACTTTTATCTACATTGTCAAAGAAAGGAAGTTAGTAAACGCTGTATAAAATGATGTGGAAGTGAAAAAAGGGATAAAACCAGAGTGAATGGTGCTGCAATCCTGCCGGGTGTTGTGGGGGCCAGCGGCTTCCTGGACTCTGGGGCTGGGAGCAGTTGGACTTCCCCTGAGTAGCCTGAAGTGGATTTCTTGGCTGTGGGCAGGGTGTTGGAGCCCCGAAGAGGCCAGGCAGATGCAATCAGTTTTGGTAGGCTTTGATAAGCTGAAAATCATTGTCTGATGATTATTATTAGCGTATTTTCAAGGCAGACCTTGAGAATGAATCTCAACGAGCTTATTTGCCTTGCCTTTCAAAATGCTGACTACAATTGCAGTTTTTATATACATCATGAATATAAACAGAAAAGACATTACCTGTTTCTTGGCATAAATTTTAATATGAAGGAGTATATGTAGGTGGAAACCAAAAGATTCTGGAGCAGTGTCCAAATACTGCTCCAGTAGAAGTACCAAGAGAAGGAATTCAGATGTCAGGATGCACTAACTGAACTTCTGAACTAACTCATGGATATGGAGGTTAGAAATCACATTTGAGTGTTCACTTTGCTGGTTTACTTAGAATCCATGCTCCATTCAGTGATTTAATCTTTAATCTTTTTACATAAAGACCCTAAAGAGAATGAGAAAAAGCATGGTTCTTTATTAAATGAAAATTCATCTGAAAAAAACAAAGGCATACTTGTACTGTTTCATGTTGGAGGTTGTTTATTTTTTACAAACTGCCCATGGGATTAGCTAATCAACAGTGATATGATTTTCAGTTTTGATTTAAGATTGAAGTTTTATGTATGTGGCAGCCATTGATTTCATAATAGGAATAAAAATATAAACCCGTTTCTAGGCTATATTGCAGCAGCATATATAGACTGTCTTTCATGTAATGATAAAAGAAAAAACAAAGATAACTTTGATTTTGGTTAAATAAAAGATATTTATTTTTTCTTTTCCTTGAATAAAAGATATTTATTTTTTCTTTTGCTTGAAGAGATCTTTGAAGCCTTTTCTGAAAGTCATTATTCACATTAAGGCTGTCGTCATTCATTAAGGAAAAAAATAAACCCTACCAAAATCCCTGAAACCCACATTTATTGTCCTGCTCTTCTGTATGTGCTATTCTTACACCTACATGCTGTAATGCTACTGGTGACTTTTACTGTCAGATAGGACAGTAGTTTGCATGTTTATCACTTACATAACTTTCCTTGGGAAATGTATGTATCTTACCCCTTAAAGGCCAGAGAAAAGTTCTGAAACAGCTGATAGTCTCACAACCTACTCTTAAGAACTAGCTGTGATATGTAAGATGAGAAATATTACCATTACATATTTAATAACTTTTTTTCTATTTATATAGGTCAGCTTTATGCACCATCCTTTTGTACTGTCTACAGTAACTGAAAACCATTTTACTATGTTCTATTAGGGGTAAACAGGATTAGCATGAGAAAGGTCTTTTGATTCTCCTGTCACTGTAATAATTTTAAAAATGTTTTCTCTTTCTTTAGTAGTAGGCTATGTGATTTAATAAGGATCCAGAAGAAAGAGCATCTTGGATAGAAAAAAGTGTATATTAATATTGTCCCAAGATTTTGTATATACAGTATGACTCAGTCCATATAATTTTTCATGTTATTATTAAGAGAGATACATAGAAAATTTTGGAGGTGAAAGCCCAAGGAAGCGAGTGGTAAAACCCTTGAACAATACCAGAATTTAAATAGAGTTCAAAACGGTTGAGGTGTTTTAAGAACACCTGCAGGCTTTTTGTATATGTAGTTGCCATAAGCATGCCTTTAGCCTACGACAAGTAGTTTAATACAGTCTCTCAAAAGTGATAATATATTTCACTGAATAAGTTTTTTTACTTTTCCCTGAGTTTTATTGGTGCAGGAAAATATCCTGAGGTCTGTGCAAATCAATGAGATTAAAATTCCCAGCAAAGTTTGTAGAGTTGTATCAGCATTTATGAGTAGTACTTGCATGAAAAATCTGCAAATCATGAATGGATGGACATCACCACTAATAACCCAGAAGATGAAAGAACAAGGTTGTTAATAGTATTTATGGGAGATGCTGAAGCAAGAAAGTAGTGAGTACCAATTACAACAGAGAGCAGGTTACAGTGAATCCTGAAATTAGAAATAGGGAGGGAATGATAAACATGGCTGGTTGAAGAGGGAGTTAACTGGAGAAAATTGAACAGAAAATAGAAGTATGTTTGGGACACAGTATAAAATCTTTAAATAGTGTATATTGTCACACAGTGTTGTTGATTTACCATATTATCTTAACTCATGATCTTTTAGTGCATCTTTTAGTGCCTACTAAAGTGTGCATTAACTGATGCAGTTTCTTCTGTTGGCATTTGTTGACAATAATTATGATACACCATGCAGTCATATGTTGAACTTATAAAAGCAGAAAAAGTCACTAAATAAAAATAAAATTTTCAATAAGAGTTACCTTTGCTGTAATTAAAACAAGCTTCCAAAATGTTACTGGAAAAAAAGCAAGGGTGAGCAGCATAGAGTTTGTTCACAAAAAATCAATTAGCCAAAGAGAGAGATAGGAGTTTTTTGACTTGACACGTAAAAAACTTACTCTATTGCATACTTTCTGCATGGGTTGTTTTCCCTTATACTTAAAATTGTTAATATTTATCTACTACTCAAACTAGGATTAAGGATAGGAAAATTAAATTCTTGAGGTGATTTGAAGTATCTCTGTACTACATACTCTTGTTTCTTTGGAAAAAAAACTGAACTAGCCAGTTCGATGATGTTGTATGTATTTCTTTTGAGAAGTATAGTTCTAATTCTGGTTCATTTTCACAAATAAATACACCCACAAGAATTGCCAGAGGAAATTTTTCCCCACATTTTCTCCAAGAACAAAAGGCAATGTTTGTTTAGATCCTTTCTTACAATTCATTAGAACACAGAAGTAAAAACACTATGTCTGTTTAAGCCAAAATTCTCTCTCAGAGAGTATTGATAAGAGATATGATTTAGGGAAACCTGTGGATCTGCTGTCTCTTTGTGGTTCCTCTTGTTTCATCTCTTCCAACTTCCATAATTGTTATGCTATGGATAGGAGAATAGAATAAAGAATGGAGAAGTTATATTGTATTCTATTGTAAGCATATGATTTAATGGGCAGATTTTTGTAAGACTGAATACATACAAAACATAAACACTGCCAGTAGAGCAAGCAGACTTTTAAGCTGAAATACGTAAGGTGTGCTTCTCTATAAAAACAGACAAATGAGCTAAAATATGCCATGTCTCAGTTCATAAGAGAAGCTAAAACAAACAGGTTGTTTTCTCACTCCTGTAAATAAATCTGTTCAGTTAACAGTTGAATTTATGAAAATCTATATGCTATGAGTGCCTGGGATTTGGTCACAGAAGGTAGACAGAAGGAAAATATAGCAGATAAAAATAGCTACATGCTACCTAAAATAAGAGAAAACTTTAACACATATGAAAAAAACCCCAGAACCTATGGAAATCTATAAAACTTTTCAGAGAAACAAGAATAATCTGCTTGTGAAATTATCTTTGTAGGAGAGAAAGACTTATATTCATTACTTCTAGAAATTTAACCAGTTCTGAAATTGTGATTGAAATATCAACATATTTCAATGTTAATATTTCAATCACAAAGAGAAAGACATGATTGTAGAACTTATTCATGTATATCAGTTTCCTTAATGCTATAAATATTTTGGAAAAGACTGAGGAATGCATACTTCAAGATGTAAATATTTTCTGAAATAAAATATTTTTTGTGATTGTTAAGCTAATAGTACCAATAACCAAAGAGTAACTCAAGACCAGTCTTGTTGGGTAAGACATCTTTATCAGACCTGTCATTGAGAAGTTGTCTCCACCTCTTACAAAAAAACTGACAGAATTTTGCTTAGATATATACAAAGTGTCAACTTGAAAAACTCCTTTCCTAAGACCAGAAACATGGATAAGAATGCACCTATGCAGGTTATATTGAATGTGACATTTTTCAAAACATGATCTCAAGCTACAAGATCAAATGGAAGACCTGAGAAAGATGTTTCAAAAGGTTGTTATGGAGAAAGCAGTACTCAAATGGGTCAGCAGGAATGGAAAGGGTATTTTTGTTCTGCAAGATCAAAAAGATATTATATATACCACTGTGAATGCAACACAAGCTCTTTCTTAAAGATATCTCTCAATAACTAAAAGAAAAATCCATCAAAGTAGGATGGACTGTGTCACTACCTGAATCCCTTAGGTTTGTACAACATTTTCTTCTTCATGTTGGTGTTTGTTTTTTTAACATTTTCAAAGTACTTGGCCACAGTCCACAAAACCCCAATGAGTTATCAGTTTGAACTAGAATTTCTTTCTTCTTTTCAAGGTTAGAACCTGCTAAACCTTTCATGCACAAACAAGAAGCTGATAGTAAAGACATTTTTACCTCCATAGTGATATTATGATTATTAATGTGCGGTTATTTTTAAAATAGTTAAGCAGCTTTGGCTTTTTTAGCTTCCAATTGAGTGAAAAAAAGAATAATCTAAGGCCAGTGTAAAATTTTGAAACAGTCTATTGATTTTAAAATGATGAGTATCTATTTTGAAATATATAAATGCTCATAAAGTAAGCATTTGAGAATCATTCTAGAAGTAATAAGAATTTTAGTATTGTTACCAGTTCTTCTATTAGAGATTACAAAGTAAAAGTAAGCTAATTTTTGTAACTTTGAGATAAAGACTTCAACAGTTTGACAACACTACAAAGTGTGTAATATTTTTCTTCTCATTAAAAAACAATTTCTTTGAAATATTCTGCATTCTTGTGAAATAAAATTAAAGAAAAATGCTAGTGATTTTCAAGATGCTTTTGCAAAATTCGCAAACTAGAAGGAAAACACAATATGGCATACCAATTGATGGAGTTAGTAACTATGTGAACTCTATGCTTAATATGTTGTTAAAATTGAAAACCAAAATATGTAAACCCTAAGAAACCTGAAAATTAATAGAAAAAATTTCTGTACCTTGCATGGTTTAGACAGAGTAATCAATGGAAACATTATTGTGATTAAAGCATGAGTCATAAAGTCCAGTACTTTATGAAGTAATTCATGATTATTACAGAGGTATCTTTTGTGTAATAGTTATATGAAAATTGGTAGGAGTTAAGTTGAACGTGGTAACTATATCTTAACCATATCTCACTCTTAAAATTTGAATAGAAGGTGCAAAACACAAAAATTTTAAAGGCTTGTTGTCTTGGGTTATGGAACCAAAATGTGTATTCTATTTTCATCTGTTGAAAGTAGTTGGGGAAAAGTTTTTTTTTTCTTTATCTCTTGTTACTCTGGGGGAAGGGGGGTGATGCCTTTCTGATAATGGCTCAGCTATTAAAACCGGGTGGGGTATTGTTTCTTATCTCTTTCACCACCCATCCTCCCTCCAGGGGGATATTTTCTGCTAATGGGCCATTAAGGCCCACCAATGACATTACACATTTACATCATCCCATTGTAAGATGCTCCACCCAGTGGGTGGGGGCTCCAGGGTCCCTACCTAGATAAAAACTGAAACTCAGAACACCAGGGATCCTGTTTTCCACTGGACTCCAGAGGAAGATTGGACTCATCTCAGCATCACTGGACCCTTCTTCAACAGGATCATCTCTACTCCAGCAGAGCCACATCTGTTTTCTCCAGGAGGACTGCTTCCAAACACCCTGACCAACAGGGTGTCAGGTTGTGTCCCTGACTCTGTCAGGGTTTTCTGGGCTTTTTGTTTGTTTGTTTACTTGTCTTTTTTGTACTATTATATTTGTATTTTTAATATTCCTAGTAAAACAACTGTTATTCCCAAATCTTTGCCTGAAAGCCCTTAATTGCAAAATTATAATAATTTGGAGGGAGGGGATTCACATTCTCCATTCCAAGGAAACTCCAGCTTTCCCTAGCAGATACCTGTCTTCTAAACCAAGACACTCTTACCTTGGTCACATTTCCTTGAGTTCATGAATACAAAAATAATTTAACTCGTGATTCAAAGTATGGAGGAGTTGTAGTTTCTTATAGGATAAAACCACTAAGCAGACATATTTTTAAATATCCAGCAACCCACATCCTTAGAATAAGAAGATTCCATCAACTCATCTGGAACAGAGCCAATCTGTGTCTTGAAACGCATTAGTCTGAACATCTGACTAGGTCTACCCATGACCAATAAGACCACTTTGGAACATAATTACATTTTTATCAAGATGAATTTTTTATTGTCTAGTTAAGATATCCTTGCATTTCACCTTATCTTGTAAGTTAATTTAAGATTGTGTGCAATCAACTCCATTATCTGTAATGCAAATGATATTTTTAAAAATTGCTTCATTTTAATACATTTTACTTTGAAAACCAGAATTAATAAAAATAGAAATTCAAAAATCAACGGATAGCTAACTTTGTTTGACTAAATTTGTGAGAAGCATATCAATAAATGATCAAAGGAGAAAATGATGCAATAAGAAAATTTTCACAGCCTCTGAAATAGATCATTTTATCCATAATTTTGCAGTCACATAATTGAAAGAAGACTAAATTATTACAATCAAGATGATGAATATTTTTTTCTGATCACTAATTATGTGTAGTTGAACTGCAAGAATTGAGCAGTATAACTCAGAGGAAATTGTGTCTGATTACATGTTATTTATTTAGTTGGATATGTTTCCATATAAAAATATTTTTTTCCTGTGGAAGGTTTTTAGATGTTGCTATAAACTCTGGAGGTGCATAGCCTTAGAAGAATCAGACATAAATTAGTACACTAGAAATTCTGTTTAGATATATAGTTATATAGATGTATAGATTAGATATATAGATGTAGACATATATAGATTAGATATATAGATGTATAGATATCTACAAGGGCACCCACAACTTCTATGGCAAACTATTCCGGTGTCTCAAGGTCTTCCCTCTCCTCTCTCTCTCCCCTCCCTCTCCTCTCTCTCTCCTTCCTGGCAGAGGTGTTCCATCTCTCTGACTTTTTTTATGGCCCTCATCTGGATAAGCTCTAGCAGGTCCATGTATTTTTTGTACTGGGAACCCCAGAGGTGGATTCAGCACTCTAGGTGGGGTCTTGCCAGAGCAAAATAGAGAGGCAGAAGCCCCTTCTTCGCCCTCCTGGGCACAAAGCTTTTGGTGCAGCCCAGGATTGCAGCTGTGCTGCAAGCACACATTTCCAGCTCATGTCCATTTTCTCATTCACCAGCAACCCCAAACCCTTCTCTGCAGAGCAACTTTCAATCCTTTCATTCCCCAGGCTGATACTGAGGGTTGTCCTGTCTCAGTATGAAACAGGAAAAAGGTGAAGTTATTTTTTTTCTGGATAGTGTTGATTTTCCTTAAAGCATCAGCAACATCTGATGGACAGATCAGATGTCAGTGAGTTATCCGTTGGCAGACAGCTGTGATAATTATAGTTAATGAGACCTGCTATTAAAAATCACTAACGTTAAATCTGCATTATCAAATAGATCTAGATATCAAAGCATACTATTTTAAAAAGAGTATTAAAGCACTGCAAGAATGCAATGCTTTAATCACATGAAAGAATTATTTTATCACATGAAGAATTATATTTAACAGGAATTACTTTTTGAGGGAACTCAAAAGGTAAAAGCACTGCATGACTCCAGTTTAATTTGTAAACACAATAAAGAGTCTGAGAGAATGGTAGAACATGTGCTAGTTTTTAATATGAGTTATGAGATGGAACAACTGGTACTGTGGGAAATAAGAGCCACCTCCCTTGACACGACCCTTGACACGATCATCCTGCTGCAGAACACAGCAGGTGTATTTATTGTTTTCTGAAAAGTCTGTATGTATGGCATGGAGAAGTATTCCCCACAGAAAAAAAGTTCTATCTGATATAAAATATATGAAAAGAATATATTCCGTTGAAGAGATTTCACATTAAAAATGGAAGAAAACAGTTCCTGCATATCTCTTAGGCGGAAAATTCCATAAATTATCTAAAATTAAATAAGAAAGTGAGAACTTCTAGAAAATGACAGAAGGATCATACCAGGTGATGCAAAAAAAGAAGAATTACTAAGTTCTCATGCAATGTTATTAGTCTGGTAACTTCTATTCAGGCAAAAGAGGATTTTGGGATATTCCTGAGATAAGAATTATATATGGACCTTAATGATTAACAGAATACTGGAAGTGAAAGGTATACTAGCATGGTCGTGATAGAACCATGAGAAGAAATTGATCACACAAATACAGAAATTAAAGTTGACAACATACAATCCTCAGTGACCAAGAAATGAGATGACGTATACTTCTCCTGAGAAGGATTCCATCCCCCTATGAAAACAAAACATTATCTATGCTAATGCCATAGTAAGAACACATTTATAACTACCAAAAAGATAGAAAATATGAGTCCAAGGGTTTTAGTAGCTATTATAAATCCGCCTCATGTACAATTGCTCAATTACAATGTATTTATCTGTAAAGATTTCTCTCTAGACTTTAGTATTTAATCATATATATGTAAACTTTACTGAATAAAGTTAATCTTGTAGTTGGCATGGGTAATTAATTGTAAAAGAATTAATATATTTTTGTATATATCCTGGATAAATTTAATGTATAAGAACTTTTATGCAATTCAATATGCCCAATTCTTTTATATTTTCCCTGATCCTGTGACATTCAGAGTTAACTTGTTTTGTGTGTAATTGCTCAAACCTCTTTCATTCTCATATTTTCTTTAGTTTGTCAAGGTATTTCTCCTTTTCTTCTGTCAACACCTATGAATTAATATTTGGGAGCCCCATGTCAGCCATTCAGGAGGCCTCTCAATGCTTCCACAGATATTCCACAGAGGAATTCTGTGAGTAAGCTTAGCTTCTCTGTTGCCCTGCTCTTAGCCCAATAGGTTTTCTAGAGAAGGAAATTGTATAACTTTAAATAAAATAAGGCAAACATATGAATCTCATGGGACCCTGGCCTACTAAATGGGAGAATAATTTATTTTCTTGAAGAATATTTGACCCACTCACATAAATACAACAGTAAAAGATTTTCTGTCTGAGATATTGAGACAAAGCCCAAAATTCTATAGCAGCTTTGTCTTCCTACCTTTCCCCTTCTTAAGCATGTTCTGTTTTATACTGAAACATTTTTTCTGGGAAGCATTTGCTATTCCAATAACAAGCTACAATTCTTGGAAATTCCTGGTAATTCCTTGAGAAATGGAGTGCGTTGGTGTTCTATTTTGAAAGGTAGCTTTCTGCTTTGGGTCACATTAAGGTGTCCTACAGATAGTGCTGCAGGCCAGCCACCTACTTATTTTTAAATGCTTTCTACAAAGACACAAGGAATCAGAGAACATTCATATTTAGAGGAATAACACTATTTTTAAATTTTTTATTATTATTATTCTTTTGGTCTGTTCATAATTTCAAGCAGCACTTTCATCCTGGTGAAAGTTTATAGAAAATTTTTGTCCCCTATACCTACAAATCTTCTCCAATAATTCTTATAAATATTCTATAATTAGAATATTTGCAAGAGGGCTGAATTTATGCAACATTAGTAGATTAAAAAAGATCAAGTATTTTTTTTTCTGTCCTCACCTCTTTACCTTCTTTTCACGCTTTGTTATAGTTTTATTTACTTGAAAAAGCAACACTCAAAATTTTAAGAAAATCTGCTCATGTCCTACATGTAGAAACATGATTTTCTGTATTTTAATACTGTCAATATAAGTATAAATCTGGATAAAATGCCCTTGTTCAACAAAAACAGTCAGTTATTGTTTTCTTAGCATATCTAAAATGCGAGAAAAGATTTTTGCTTGTCACTTGAATTTGTTATTTTGGGTAGGATTGTCATGCCATAAATACTCCCCAAAGAAACTGCAGTGAAAATATTACTCTGTTTTCACTGTTCCTAATACTGTTTAAAATGCTTTTGGTGCCTTGATGATTTAATTGTCATTGAGCATCCTTATTTTATATTTTGCCTTTTATCTGAGTGGCTTGATCTTATAGACAAAATATACCCTCAATCAGATTTTTCTGGCTTTCTGTATTAATAAGGTGATCAAAATAATGTATGTTTAAATCTGCCTTCTTAATGGCAGTAAAATCCTCTTGCATTAAATTTCAGATACTTGCTGAATTTTGGTTATTGAGCAGTTTATCATGTCAATTTTCATATGTCAGGCTGATGACCTACCATAAATTTTCTTACTAGTTCTAAAAGTGATAAAATATTTGTCATCTTCCTAAGATATAAATTGGTGTTACCTAGATAAGGGCTGTTGGTTTTATTTTGATTGCTTACCAAAGTTTATAAAGTCTAGTGTAAGCTATAAACACATTACATTTAACTGTCTTTTCAATAGCTTCTTGCTTTTATCAGCAGACATTTTCACTATTGGGGTATTTCAATTCAGTAATGACTGTAGATGCATATCCATGTTGGCTTTCTTTTGTGACAAAAAGAGTTCAGGAGAGGAACGGTCTGAAAATGACAGCAAGAGTCATGTA
This sequence comes from Hylia prasina, assembly GCA_013397195.1. Classification (NCBI taxonomy): domain Eukaryota; kingdom Metazoa; phylum Chordata; class Aves; order Passeriformes; family Sylviidae; genus Hylia; species Hylia prasina. The sequence goes on along the minus strand of VYXD01010592.1, from coordinate 542,555 downwards.
TTACCTTTTTAAATAATAAACTTGGGTTGTTTTTCTGACACAGAAATAATTCCTCCATACATTTCCAGAATACTTAATGTAGCTAGTGAAGTTGTAGTCCATCTATTCAGATGCTGCAGAATGATTTAATTTTTGAACTTCATGATAAAAGGAAAACAGGATATAACACCATGGAATGATATGGAATTCACACAACACTCTAAACACAGCATGTTCAAAATATAAAACCGAATTACTTAATAAAGTTAGAATTGAAGAGTCATAGTCAAATGATATGCTTGCATGGGGATACAAAAATAATAAAATCAACAGTGTTACTTAGAAAAAAAAAATCTAGTGTACTATGCATTAATATATGGCAGCTTTCGAGTTTAAATAGTACATCTTGGATTCAGAAGCTTGGTCTGTGCGGGGATAGAAGGGCAGTGTCAATTAATTTGCCTAAATAAAGGCACCTAGTACCATTTGTTATGTTCCAGAGCTTGTCTGCACTCTAGCTGCTGTGCTGTACTGAGTAAGCAAAAGGTCATTTGTAGATTTTAGACTGTGTTTGCTGGTTCTGCACAGAGTCTCTGGTACATCAGTGTGTTTCAAGCAGTCCCAGATGCTGATGCTTTAGCAACTGAAGTAAGTCTCTATTATAGAAATCACACTGAGAACAGCAGCCGATGTGAAAAAGTTGTTAATTCTTGCATAAATGATATGGTGAAAATGATATATTCTCTTGGTTTACATGAATTTTACTTAAACTACCTTTTTTTGTGACATCATTTGGGTAGAAAAGGACATGATGAAAGTAGCCAGCAAAACAGACCAGTTAAATCTACTTTGTAGGTATATTTATTTAAAAAAAACTTTGTGTTTTGTAAAAGAAACCAATTTAAGGAATCCTTTACCAGAAATGACATGATGTAGAAAATATTATATATTTTGGAAAGTTATGTTTTTGTAGGTTCATGATCTTATAATATGGTACCCATTGCTATTACAGAGATCCTAATTTATAGGAGGTTGTCTTTGTGTGCCTATGCAGAAAATGCAACATTGTAGCTCAATTAATAAGAAAGCTCCTAAGAAAAATTGTTGAAGAAATGTGCTTCTAATTACAACTACTAAATTCAGAAAAAATATTAGTAACAAGAATAACCAATGTAGACAGGATCTATTTCTGGCCATTGGAGAAAGGGGATTTAATGTTTGAAAGGAATGAGAATTAGAGTATGTGACAGCTACTGGGCTTTGACAAGGGATTTTACACCCTTTAATCTGCAAGTCAACATTTCACAATCAATTAATAGTTGAAAATGTGACCTTTATTAAATATATAGCAATCTCTTAATTAATAATTATATAATTTGGATGTCAGTATAATACATTTATAATTTTAATGCATAACTTTCTATTTGCATAATCGAATTATAGCATGGATGTATGCTATGAATGATAGTAAAGAATGAGTTTGGCCAGCTCTCTGACAGCAGGCTTATTCCATTAATGTAGGACAACTAAGGTCAACATCAGGTTTAAAAGATAATATAGAAGAGGAATCTAGTATCTGGATAGCAGGCTAATTGCCTTATTTTCTGTGGTGGTTATTATACCTCATCCTCTACATGCTACACGTGCAACAAATGACACTTGTTGACAGAATGGTGTGAACTGGAGGTGGAACTTCATGAGATTTCTGTCTCGCCATTGACTTCAGTAGTTTGTTGTTTCCCTTTTGCTCTGTCTCCATCCTTTAAACTCTGTGGTCACTAAAACATGGTCAGAAAAAGAAATTAGTTAAAATTTGGTAGGCTTTTTTCCCCTTTTCACTTCATAATGTGTTATTGACTAGTGTGTTGATAATGTAATTACAATATGGGAAAAGCTAATAAATAAACCCTAATTTAAAAACCTTAATAAAATCAAGATGTTTGATTTATATATAATATGATTTCAATAGATGGTAAGAATTAGCTGCAAAATCATATATGTGCCTGGCTATTTTTGTTACTACTTTTTTACTTGTGGGATCATCTGATCTCTGCTGTGCGAAAGACCAAAAGAATAACCTCATCTCAAACCAGAAAGAGAAGAATTTTGTTCTCAGTACAAAGATTAGATGCAGGTAAAAAAATTAAAATTTTGCATGAGACCATCCTATTTTAAAAAATTTAGTGTCAAGAGAATGTCTTAGACCAGATTCTCTTTGATATGTAGTTGTTTGTTTCTATCTCCTTTCCCATTTAAAATAACATACTAAACCTGCTTAAGTGTGAGTTAACCTGCTCACTGTAATCAATTAGCCTTCATGCTCACCTATCTGTTGGTTAATTTGTAAACACAATTTAGATCAAAAAGAACGGACTGCAAGCTCATTCAGTAATCCGCTCTATATTTTAGAGAATTTGTAAAAAATAAGCCCCATGTAAAATAGCAAAGTCTCCATACATAATAGATTTATTAAGAGCAAATATTTGAATATGTAGATATGCTGCTTCCACTAGCAGACCTACAGAGAATTAGGGTATATGCAAAAACTGAGACAGACAATATATAGTTGTATAGTATCCCTTTCATAAATATTTGATCAGAGAAGTGGAACCAATATTTTTCACACTTCTATGCTGTTTTCAGGCCTTGGTGTACATACATAGATATGTGCAAAGGGCCATATTTAAAAGGTATTGGGTTTGTAGACCCTTGCTGAACTCTAAAGGTTTGACTTGGAGCTGCATTGACAAGTGACACATTCCTACATTAATATTAGTCAGGGGGATCCAAGCACCCCTGTATGCATGACAGGGCTTTATAAAATATGATTTGCTGTTTTGGACCAGCTCTTCATCTCTGCAAAATGATTTCAAAAGAATTCTTCCATAGAATTAGAGGAGAATCTAAAATTATATGTACTTATACTGAAGTACCTAAAATACACTGCTTTGGGCTATGCTTGTTGTCAAACTTGTCTTTCCATCCTCCATCACAAAGGATTTCTTTGTGGTCAAGCTGAAGTTGACATATCCTATTCAGAGATATCAAGGTCAAAGGGAGAATTATGACCACCCAATACCTCATTCTAAGAACAAAGCAGAAAGGTAAATAAGAACAAGAAGAGTGAGGTTTAATTTTGATGTGGATTTTTATTGAAAGTGGGTAACTGGAACGACAAAATATAAAGGCCTTCCTAAAGTGTGTAGTCAGGGGACTGAAACTTGCTTTTTGCTGTTGGTTGCTCTGGAATTTTTGTGTTTTAATCCTTTTCTTAACAATTGGCAAAACTGTTGGAAATCTAATGCTACATCAAAAAAAAAATTGAGACGTATTTTGACATAAAGTTCTTTATCTTGGTCTCTATATATCTTTTAGCATGGGCATTCAGAATGTTCCTCCATTTCAATGCTTATTTTTCACAAAAAAGAAAATGTGTTTATTTCAAGACTGAAAATTTAATATATTTCTTTTCCTTTTGACAATTTACTCCACATTCTTACAATATTTTTTGCCATAACCAGACATTTTCTTTTCCAAAATCCTCTGATGTCAAGGATAGACAAAGTCAATGATTATGAAACCCTTCCTGCTTGGAGCTTCTACTATCATTTTTGTTGGGAACTATAAATAAGGAAACCATAATTATATGGCTTATAATTAATTTCATTATATTAATTATACTCTTATAATAATGACACCTTCATCTGTCAAAAATTTTCACAAATGTATTGATTTTCTTAAGCTACAAAATAATACAAAGAGATAACCAGCATATTTTCTATTCATGTTCTATGACCTCTGCAGAACCACATATTTTGTAATGACATGGTCCTTGGAATGATAAGCTGCTCATACTATAACTAAAACTTTGCAGAAAAGTGATTGTAATACATGCCAAAATTAAAGAAACAACTTAGTCTTACTTTTTGTAAAAACTGCTTTCTGACAGCTTTTTGTCAGTTCTGTATAGTATGCTGTCATCGTCTTATGTTCAATATTAGTTCACCTGGGCCAACAGGTGTTAAATCAATGTTATCCTGAAGTGTCAGCTCACTTAACCCTAAAGTTCTGAGGCTACTTCAATCAGTTACAGAAGTGTGGTTAAGGAGACTTGACTAATGTCTTAAAGTTCTGAATTGTTCAGGTTTGCATTTAAATATGCCCCTTTCCCCTTCTTGGCTTGACTGCTTAAAATGGTCTTTGTAAGTTGTAGATGCATTTCAATGTTTACATTACTTGTGAAAAAGACAGAAAGTCTAAGTTTCATCAGTTAACCTTATCCTAACCTTAAACTGCCTGTTAAATTTTAAATTTATGTGATTGAAAAAGTGCTCCTAGACTACCTCTTAAAATACAACCTCATGATCCTGATGAACAGAAGCAGACAGGTATAAAATGTGGACCATGACACAATCATCTGGTATTGTTGAGGCACTTCACATCAGTTTGCATTAAAGTACATATGTCAGCTGGTGTGAAAGGGACATTCTTCTGATTTTTTATACTCAAAAATGCATAAGCAACAGGCAGTCACACAAGCATTGACACCAACCAAACTGGCAGTGTTCATAAACAAACTACTGTTGTCATCCATTATCCATTAAATACTAGTCACAGATCTCAATTGCTTTTTCACAATTTCCCATTTTATTCTCTTTTGATGGCACCGACCAGCACTAGAAAACACAGAGCTTCATTCCAGCTTATGTGACAGACCATGGGCACTCACACTAAAACTGGCAAAGATCTGTGAAAAGCAGGTCCACATTGAGGACTTGGGAGAAGAGGTTCTTAGTACTGTTCAGAGAGACCTTTGTCCAGTTACCTGTGGTGAGCAGAAGATCTCTGAGAGAAATCATATAATAATAATTTTAATCTCAAGATTAATCCCTGCTATGTTTCCTGACCTTGCTGCTGCAGCAGTTAGCATGAGTTACTTAAAGCTGGGATAGCTTCTGGCATGAGCTGATGAACCTTGACTTTTTGCTGTAACAGAAGCAGATGAAGTATGGTACAAACCTATTGCAAAGAGCAGAGTAGTTTGGGTGCACTTAAGGAAATATATAGGCAGAGAACACACTCAGTCTGCTGGACACCAACATGTCCAGAATTTACCTGAACAGGAAGACTGGGAGCACTGGCAGTGGCTGCAACAAATCATAATAAAACAGTTCAGGGAAGTGAAGGCAAGAATCCATGGCAAGATATTCTGTCCTTAAATGTATACCTAAACCCACTGAAGAATATGGAGGTAACCACAAAAAAAACATTGTTGAGGAACCCAGTGACATTCCTCAAGATCCAGGATTGTGTCTCTGACCTCCAGAAAACACAGATCCCCACAGCTCGGGATCTTACACTGCAGCCCTGACACCACTGCACTGACCCACATGACCTTCCTCCTAGTTGTACTGTCTCACAGTCTGGTAAAGTAACACAGTTAGTAAAACTGCAACTCTGTGATGTGTTTTGGTATATAAATTCACTTAGCTACATTATCATCTGGTCTTAAAACTTCTTCACAGAACAGAAGCTCTCTCTTTTTGTTTGAAAATGCAGTTCAGTTAGGTAGAAAGTTTCTTGGAGCAGCTTAACCATGTTTATAACCAGTAAACACATCGTTCTTGTGTTGTTGCTGTCCTCTAAATGAAATGTTTCTTCTCCCTGAAAAGAGGAAATTTAATTCTCTTTGAATCTTGATGAGAAAACCATATTCTCTGCTAGCAAGTAAAAGGGCCCCATTGCTTTGCTCTCCTTGCATGATGGACACTTCATCTCCCTCCTGGAAATATCCCTGGTAGCGCTTTCCTGATGGTCCTCCAGTTAGAATTAATATCTCTGGATATTAGCAACAAACATATAGTCCTGTATTCCAGTATCCTGTTTAATGGTAGTCATGTTTTTTCTATTTGAATTGGATGCCCTGGTACAACCCTGAGATATTTTTTTTTTTATGATCACATCGCATAGGCAGATTTTATGTTCAGTGATGAGCTTAAGGTTTATAACACATCCTTGTTGACCTTTACAGAGATATAGTTTTTATTTTGCATTGTTAAATGTAAATTTATTTCTATTTTTTAATACCTAATTTTTAGTGATTGTCTGACCCTTATATGTTTAGACAGTATTTCCAAACTCTGAGCCATTGACGTATTTTGTAAGTTGCCAATTTTTATGTCAAAGTCACTAATGAAAAGAATCTTAATGACAAACACCAAGATATGAAAATAATCTCACTCCAGTTATCTTCCCTTTAGTCCACATTTCATGATCTTGGCTTTAGCTTGGAATAGGAAAGTAACAGAAATGTGGTCATCATGTTAAAACATGAAAATGGAACCGTGAAGTTTTGCTATAGTTCTTCATATAGTCTTTTCTAATAGGTTTGTCTCAGTTGTAACTAACTGTTCAGTTTTTATATTTTTTCTTTTATTTAAAATTAAATACATTTCAATATATGAAGTCTTTTCAGATAGGCAGAGATGAACTTCTGCTTATAAATTTGTTTTATAGCTTTTTATAGTAGCAAGGCAAAAAAAAGGGAAAAGAGGAAAAAGAAAGAGATCTGAAATTGAAAGCAGTTATTAAAGTGGATCATTGTATTGTGAAAACAAAATTGTTTTTTGAGTGCAGCTTTTTTTTCTCTACAAAGTAGCAACAGTAATTCTCTGTTTGTTTCAAGTGTCAGTACAAGTCCAGGGATAAAATGTCATGTCAAACTGATGGAAAATTATCTCAATGCAACTATGCTATGACATATTACTGTGTTAAGACAATGTAAAAAAGATGTCAGTAAAAAAAAAAAAAGGAAATCCAATATTATGCCAATCCAAAGGTTTCCAGTGTAGGGATTTGGAGATGATATTACATTGACAAGATAATAGAATGGTCTCAATGCAAATTGCACTTTTATTTAAAAGCAGAAAATTAAATCAACATCATATTTAGAAACATCCCGTAAAAGCAATAGAATTAAAGCTGTATTCATCATCCCTTAAACAACCTACTCTCTATGAACTATTTCTTTGGGTGAATACTAAGCAAAGTATTTGGAACCTCTTGAGAGTTAAGCTAGCCAAACCCAGTTTCTACAGTAATATCTTTCAGGAGATGTCCTGACAAGATACTTGCATTTCCTAAATGGAACATGGAAAGAAGCCTGTTCTGTGAAATCCAATCCAGAAGGAAATTATTATGACAATAATAATAGCACAGCTAGCCCCATACAATAATATGTAAGTCTGGGCTGATTCTGGCCCATTTCCCTGTAATCATACTTAAAATTCTATATCAGCCTTCTAGAAAAAGAAAGAATACCAAAGTTTTTTATCTTTTTGGAAAGCGTGCTTCCTCTCCATGCTCTACAGGCAGACTTCTGCACTGCAGCCTGTCCCTAAGCCAGCACCAAGTCTCTTTGCTTTTGTTGTCAAACAACACGTGCTGTGACGTGGTTCCTGCTGCACTGCTCATAGCAGTCCCTCTGATAGACCTTGCAAATTTGTTTGCTTGGACACAGACAAGAGAATTTATTTCTTCTTCATTGCTGATTGTGTTTCTCTTCTTCTTCCCCCTTTCTTTTTAATGCCTTTTCACGGGATACTTTCCATCAGATTGTGTCGGAATGTGATGCCGCGACTTCCACTTTCACCTGACTCCTCTAAATATCTGGATGAATATGCAATTTGTGTCTCCGTTTTCAAGCCAATTCAATTCAAACATTATCTTCATTATCTTTGATAAGTATTAAAGGAACAGGAGAAAACATGTAAAATCTACAGCTAAAAAGAATGAAATCCACACTGTTACTAAATCTTTGTAACTTCACAGTTTAGTATCTTTGAACCCACCACAGAACTGAATTTTGTGAACTTTGTTTCAGGGTTTTTGGTATTAATTTTTGTGCATGAAGAAAGAGCATAGGCCAAAGAGTTTCTGAGCATGTAGAAATTTGAAAATCAGTGTTCTACTAGTTTTTTGTAAAGGTGAAATGAAAACAAGAACAAAATAAAATGTCTATCTTGCACTCGTTTGCTAAAAGAAAATACTGTTGCAAAATTAATTACACTTCTTCCTTGAAAGTCAGAAATTTATTATAACATGTTAAAAGCAAAAATAAGAACTTTTCTGAGTCTTCTTGGAAATTAATCTCCTATTTTAAAGATTTACATTCAATTGTTTGCATAAAAAACTTCAAAATGTTGGCAAATTTCAAAATCATTATGACTATTGGAAAATAGATGAAACAACAAGACAAACAATTGAGTATATCAGACAGGACAAACTACTCCTAAAGTTTACTCCTAAACTTTACAATATAAGGAAAATATAGTTATGCAGGTTAGAGGCTGTTTTAAGAAATTTATGTTTAGTATTTTCTTCTCTACTTTTAGCTTTTTTTTTTAATTTGATAATTTCAAAAAAAAATATAATCAAAATAGAGAAAAGAAAGGTGGCATCACTGAAATCTAATAATTTTAATGGCAGATGTTGAAAGGTTACCTCTAACTTATTTATAGTCAAATATTTCAGTTTGGATCTGCTGTTACGAAGGAAAGAACCAGAATTTTTTCAACAATATAGTACTTCAAAAGAGGCAGAAGAAGTTTTAGAAAAACAATTATTATGAATCATTTAATCTTCATTTTGAAGAACAGCCTATTACTTGAAATCTGTTTTTTCTAACTTTATGTGAATACCAAGGAGGAATCTGTGAGAAGGTTTCTGATGTCTTTCCTGTCAGATATTAGTCTCAGGAGTCAGAGAAGAATGAGACACGCATGGCATGTTAGATATTTTCTCCACAGGCATATTATCCCAAATTAGTTTTGTGAGATGCTAGAGTTGGGCAAAGATGTCTGAAAGTGATGTTGCATTAGCACTTATTACGGGAATGGATCACACTTTCTTCTTCTAGTTGCTGGCACCATTCCCCTCAGATTTGGGTTTTCTTGTATTTATTACATCAGTGTATTGCTTTTGCATTCAATAATTAACTTTGCTGTTTAAACGTTTTCAGCATATGTTTGAAATAATTAATGTTAATTGCTGCATGAACTTTGAGTGATCCACCAGGAATGAGTTAGTTCCAAAAAGAACATTTTCCATCTGAGTACACAGTCATTAAAATACATTAATCTACTAATCCTAATACCTTTGTGCTGTTTCCCTTTTCTTCTGCCAAGACAACAACAACAAAAAAGAATTGTGCCAGAATATCTGTTGGTCTTGATTTTATAGCGAAGAATTCAGGGGATACATTTTAAAACTTGGGGTTAGACTTTCCCCAAGGTTAATGGCAATTAATGTCAATATTTATAAAAAGTAAGAAAACCCAGTGCTTTTATATTTTTAAATATGGAATGTTATATTAATAATTAGTCAAAAAATATGGGAGCTCATACTTAATTTGCCCCAGTGTGATACTGTGCATTTCAGTCTACGTCCAAAACTCAACTTCCTAGTACAAACAACAGGAAAGGACTGGGAAGGGCTGCAGTCATGAGTCAAGTGCCTTCAGGCTGAAAACCAACCTGTGTGTCTTGGCTATAACTGCTGTTGTTAAGGGCTGTGTTCCAGTCTCAGCCATCAGCTTTCCCAGTGGTGGTGGAGCGTGGGACCTCAGCCTTTGTGAACCTCTCCCTCAGCAGTCCTGCTGGGCCATGCCCTTGGAGCACAGTGAGGAGACACAAGCCAAGAGGGATGCTCTGAACAGTGATGGAGCAGCCTCTGGACTCCTCTTTGCATTTTGGTAGCTGGAGAGAAACTCTTGTCTGGAGCACACCACCATCCTGAGTGCACTGCCAGTTCTGCAAGCAGGGCTCAGACAGAAAGCTAATGGTAAAATTGTACTCTTTTCATCCTTCCAGCTACCTATGTGTCAGAATTCTTTCCAAAGTCTATAAAGGATTTTGTATTTCTTATTTCACGTTAATGGTTGTCTGCAGATTATATTACTACTTAAGTAATATGCGTAAGGTTTTAATATTCATAAGTCTAAATCTCAGGAAAAAAAAGCCTCATAATTTGTAAGGTTTTTTTGATTTTAGCAGATCCTTTCTGAAATTTTATAATAAACTCAGCAGTTAGATGTCCAGTGCAATCACAATGAAATCAGTTGGGAGCAAATAACAGCAAAATTTACTCAGAACTATTTTCTAATTTCAGCTTTTCCCTGAATTATTAAAAGAAACAATATTTCTCCAAATTATCAACTGGAAATTTGCATTCCCCTTAGATCATGTCCCGGTGTGAACTTTATAAGCCTAGGCATTTCAAGAGACTAGGGACATAGTTTAGTGGTAGATGTGACAGTAGTAGGTTAATGTTTGGACTCAATATCTTAAAGGTCTTTTCCAATCTAAACAATTCTGCGATTTCATGATTCAGTTCACACAAAGGATTACTGAGCAGTTTCCAAATTTACCTACTGAATTTGACCATAACAACTTATGGAAATGATTAGAATCACAGTCTAGAGGCTGATGATTAAGTTGAAGCATTGGTACCAGATGCCTTTTTTTTGATGACAATTTACACAAAAATGTTAATTTCTGAATGTATTTAATCTTAAAACTATATTAGATTTTTCGCGAAACCAAAAGGGCAGTGAAGAAATATTTTGATAGTCTTGGGTTCACAGAATAATTATAGCTAGATAATGAGGTCTATACAGTAAGTCAGAAATTTAGAAAGACACAATGTTTATACAATTTTAAGTCTTGAAAATACACTTTAATTCATAAAGAATTTTGAAGTTTTTTTCTGCATCAATTTAAATCCTTTACGGCAGATTTTAATTAAACTACGACACATCAGAGTGAAAGTTAGCTCAGACACAGGTAATTTAGGTATAATTTCATAAGTCTGGCCCTCTGGCATATTTCGGGGAAAAATAATTAAAAAAAAAAAAAAAGAGAAGCAAATTTCAATTACATAGCAAACTAACAAAAAAGTGCTTTAAACTTAGTATATAATGAGACCACCAAATTCCATGTGCCCTGAAAGAAAATCTGGTCCACAAAACACACATAAGAGCAAACCAAAAGAAAGAGTGGGTTTTTTAATATTCTGACATGCCAATGTTTGGTTTAAATTCATTAGGAATACCTAGGGAAAAGAATCATCTGAATCCAGAGAACATGATACTTCACAAGAAGACTGTGTTTTGAACAAGATACAGGAAAAACACTGAGGGTTTTTTATTTATTTTTTCTCAACTAGAATATTATTTTAGCTTTGTTAGTCAATCTTAGAAGGAAAAAATATCAAGCACATACGTAGTGTTTTTTCTTAACCACAATTAACTTAAATTTACTTGGTTGATTGCTTGCTATTCTCTCTATTGTACCCACAGGAATGACTCGCATGAAACTGATGCAAACAGTTGTGACAAACAAAAAATTACTTGCTCAAGCAATATGTTCTGAATGTCTAAAACAAATGAAATAGGAGTGAATTTAACCCCGTACTCCAGTCACTATAGCTGAAATGCAAACAAAGGCTCACCTATGATTTGAGGGATGATGTAAAAGCTGCATTGGTTAAGAGTCAAATGAATGTTTGCACTGTGGTTATGCAGGATTGCTGCAAATTGTGTTGGACTATCCAATCCCAATACACCCATTCTTTTTAATCCATTTTGGCCTTTTTGCTTACCTACCACATGCACATCTAATTAATCCCCAAGAAATCAAATATTGCAGGAGTATAATGGTGTATCTTTCTATAGTAAATTAAAATAAATTAAAAAAAACTCAAAAAACCAAAATGCAACAAAAACAACAACTCTAACCAAGCCAAAATAATAACAACAACAACAAAAAAAAAATCCACAAAACCCCAGAAACAACCCCCTTCCCCCAGCTAAAATCTAGAGTTTGAAAAGGGTGTGTCTCTTTTCCATTACAATTCAGTGAAATGTCTACCACAAGTTCACTCTCAAGGACAATTTTGTCAAATTTTTAAAGGTTTCTTTTCTTTATCTTCTTAAAGCTTTGAACATTGCCATGATGTACTATTTTGCTTTCATGTATTTCTGATACTGTTAAGTACTGGTAAAAGCTTTTTAAAACTTTTGTTCCAAATTTAATGAAAATCAAATTCGGAACTTGTCTGGATATCTCCAGAAGTCTCTTCCAGCCCCAGTCTTTCTGTGAAATTATTTTCATCATGTAATCATTAACAAAAAATATAAAATAATTTTTCTGTAGTTTTTTAAAATTTATATTAAAATTGCATTTAATTGAAATTGTGTTTGAAATACTTTGATATGGAAAAAGAATCCAAAAAACATTAAGGTAAATATGCTTTGATGTTTCTCTTTTTTTGTTTGTGTTGGGTTTTATTGTCTCTATTTGTCTTGATAAATCAGTTTTTCACTAGTCAAAGAATGGATGTTCCCATCCAAATATATATTCTTCCAAACTGAACTCCAAATGAAATATGATATAATTGATTCCACTTTTGTGTTCTGGGTATTTTTTTTCTCCTTTTGAACTTATCCTGTGCTATTAAACAGTCAAAAGAAAACTTAGGGGAATAATTTATTTTACTCTCAATAGTGCACATTGAACCTGGAGGCATTTAAGTGTCACATAAATTGTACACAGTACAATAGAATGGCAGCAGGTCACTATCCTCTCAAAAGAAACTCCAAAGGAAATGAGGTGATTGTAACATCAAGTGGGCAATCAGTAAATCTTAGAGTGATGCTACCAATATTACAGTTAAAATGTTACAGTGAGGTCTTGTCTGCCCTTGAGGTGACAAAGAGGTTGCAACCACCGGGTGAAGCACTTTGAAATACTAGTAAATTACTTCATGATCACATCCAAATGTGCTTGTTCTCTTTGGCTTATTCCTCTACAACTTTGCATTTTAACTCTCTCAGAAAACCTATTGTTTATGACTTGGTTTCTTCCTCAGAAAATAGACTGATAGAAACCTCTGGAACTGCTGGATTTGACAATTTCCCACCTAAAAAAGCTCGCTAAATGAAGGATGACTTTTCAATTTTTTTTTAAAGNGAGTCATCTCAATCAATGTACCCTTTTCTCAGAACCCACTTATTAAAAGTCATATGGTTAAAAAACAGAGTAGAAAATACTGATACTAATAATGTGATGCAGAAATATGTCAGAAAGAACAACTTACTTTTCATTAGAAACTATGAATTGTGCAATTTCGAAAAGCAAGGGTAGGTTATGCAAATATGTCATATTTTTTGCAGTCATCATAATATTGTTAAAATTCATGGCAAACACATCTAGCCAATAAGATGACATGATTTAATATATATGAACCCTTTGCTTGTCTATTTCATTTTTAATATAATTTGATCATATTACTAAAAGATTAACCATTCTGCCAAAGCATTAATGCCAAGTGTAGAATAATGCTGATTTTTATTAAAATGTTATTAATACACTTTTAATTTATACTATTCTTTAATGAAAGACCTCTGAAATATTAATATCTCTACCTAATCTTTATATTACATCTTTGTATATTAGAGTGTTTCAGATGTGAAACAGAGAGGTCAACCTGATTTAAAGAATATCTTCTAATTCAAAACACCCTATTTAAACTTCCATATTTGTTCTATATTAAATTGTAACAACAGTTCAGGGAAATGAAAAAGATGTTTCAAATTTGGTTGTTGAAAAAAACAATTTTCAACATGGATGTGAGGACCTACATGGATGTGAGGATGCATCTACAAATTCACTCTGGAAGAGTGAATTTTCCATTCTTTTCATGTAGACATCTAATTCTCTGTGCCAAAAGGTCAGTACCAGCAACATTCATCATTTTTGAGATTGATAAATTTATCTCATGGAAAGATTACACCTAATTGACAAAATGGATAAGGCTTGTATGATAACTAGCACTGAAAGAATAATTGATAAAGAATAGATTAGTTAATAAAACAAAAATTTTCCTGATTTCTTTTATTCCCTTTCCAACTATGGAAAATGTCTTCAGCAAAGAATATTTAGTATACTGATTATTTGGACAGGGTAGACTCACAGATAAGCTGCATCCACTGGTGGGGGTAAGACCAAAGCATGTGGGGGCAGGATCTAAGCATTGGTCCAGGAGTGAGGATTTCCACCAGGATGGGAAAATGAAGGAGTTCTGGCCGAGCCTGGACCAGGTAGGAGGAGTAGAAACAGCCAGATTTGCACCTACCCTGAGGGGGGTGTATCTCTAAGGAGAAATCTAGCACCCACTTAATTTTGTAGGGGACACAAAGCACTTGCTATACCAAACTGCCCGGTGTGTACTTGCATTTAAGAATAATTCTTTTACAAATTCTTACCACAGAAGCCTCTCAATTAGGAAGTTACATGACAGTTTTCATTTTTTTTTTCCAAAGGGACAACCCAGCTGTTGTAAGGGTTTCCTATTTTAAAGTGAGACTTTTGTGTGAGAGAGCACTGATATTAATGTCAATATAATAACAATATTTTATATTTTACAAAATATATAATTACAATAATAGCATAAAAATATATAGGATATTATATAACAATGTATAATCTTTCATTTATAAATATATATCTAATTATAAACATGATTATTTCAAAACGAAGTATTAATACATTATATATATACTGCTTTTTGAAATTCACTAGTGAATACTCAGATTTCACAGTTCATATGCATATTTTGCTAACATTTGGATGTGCAATGAAAGAATAAAAGAAAGACAGCTGAAGACTTGTTTTAATTAGAGAAACATTCATGAAATGTGCTTTTTTTCCTCCTTCCTTAGCATTTAAAACATATATTGAATCTTATTTGAATACTCCCCATGTACCTGTCCCCACGACAGGTCTGTTTATCTATATTATTGACTAAATAGAACTTTTCAAACAAGGCCTCATATTACTATTAAATTCAGCATATACTGGATGTTTTACACACTTCCACTGAAATAACTAGATGGGAATTTCTAACCAAATGGAAATTATTTGAAACAACAAAACCTTCAGAACTAGCAAAATCCAAACCAACAGATTTTTCATCTATGCCTTGAAATTTGAAGTTGAGGACACATATTACGTTGCTACAAATTTTCAGGAGAATCAGGTATTGTCATAAAACTATGTTATTCGAATAGAGAGTATTAATGATTTCATTTGCATTTAAAATTCTCATCATTTAAAGTTATAACAAATCAGTTTAAGTAATTTCACCAAATATCTCGTTACCTAATGAAGGACAGAAAATTATTTTTTTTTTGCTGTGATAGAAAATGAAATATTTGAACATATGATATAAATAAAAATACTGGAAATTAAAATAATGGACTTAAGAACAACGGGTCATTTAATCTTCCTTGTTCTTAAGCATCTCCATAAATGCAGAGATCACTCGTGGCTCTGCATACTTTTGACTAAACATGCATTTCAGATCTGATCTGTGGTTTGCCTAGTCTTATGCAGCAGAAAACCTGATCTATTCAAAGTTAGTTTGTTTTGAAGTACAAGATATTCAGTACTATATTGCAGTTTATATTTTCTCCTGAAAACGATAGTGATTGTAAATGTTAAATGTTGCTTTTCCTGCAACACATGGAAAGATTGGTGTCTTCCCTTTTGCTTTTCTGCACCAAATGGTATTAAATATATTTAAAACTGCTAAGTATTTTCCAGTTCCTTCCAATGTTATTGCTAGACTGCCTGAGGTGTTATTTTTTCCCATTTGCATTTTCTTCAAATCAAGAGCTGTGAGTTAGATTTAGGGAAGCTGCAGTCAGGTACCATGAGCAAAGCCCATGTTTTCTTTGGTCTTTTATTTCTTCATTACTTTCTGCCTCTTCTTTCAGCTCTTAAAGAAAGATGCTTTATAATTCTATACAGTACTGCTTAGGAGACCCGTTTAGCAAAAGGGCAAGTATATACACATACTCTGATACCAAATGACTTTGCAGTACAGGTTAACTAATTCTTAATTACAGTTGTCATGTAAAATTAGACAGGGCCATGGTTTTATAGATTTTGTGGTTGTGGTTGTGTGTGTTTGGTTTTGATTTTGGAATAGGTTTGTTTTTTTACTGCTACATGGTAGTCCTAAACCTGGAGCTTGCTGAGTGAACCCTTATCAGAGAAGAACAAGTTCTTTACACCATGAAATTTCTTTACTATTCTTTTTTTCAGGTTGATTAGAGTAATAAGATTAATTAACATAATGCTGTGGCAAGGGCAGACACAGTTTCTGATGTTATATAATAATCTGGTTTTGGAGAGACTTCTGAAGAAGAAGTGTTCTCTCTACTGATTCAGGTCAATTGAATCATAGAATAATTTAGGTTGGAAAAGACCTCTAAAATCATCAAATTCAACCACGAACCTAACACTGTCAAGTTCAGCACTAAACCGTGCCCCCAATTGCCACATCTACACAAATACCTCCAGGAATGGTGACTCAATCACTTCCCTGGGCAGCCTGTTCTGCCCAATAATTCTTTGAAGAGGGTTTTTTTTTAATAACCCTAAAATAATTTACAGGGTTAAGAACCCTCTTTCTTACTTAACTTTTAGTACAAATCAGTTTATTGCTTCAGCAAAGCTGGAGACTATTGCCATTCCTGCATCTCCATATCTTATGGTCATGTCATTTTTCAGAAGAATATGATGCTGATCTCCTTCCCGCAGAATAAACTTGAATTTCATACTAAAGAAAACATCTAGTCTGTAATTTCTTGGATAACTCTCTAACTGCAAAAATAGGTTAAACTTTCTACATATTTTTAAGGTATACAACAGATGATGCTCCCTGTGCCAACTCAGTGATTTTGTGTTAACCCTGACAGACCATTCACTTCAGTATTACTTTCCATTGGTTGAGATTCCTCTCCAAATACTACCAGAACCCAGGGGGAGCTCAGATGTGAAGTGCTCCATAAGTTTTTATCTTGATATTTCTGTTCATGCCTTGTTAGAGGCTGGCTATCTCAACAAAGCCTTGCTTTGCATTGTATGAATTTGTGTTAAACCTTCTCTGTTGAGATTGCTTAACTGTACCTCTTCTTCAAGTTATTTAAGTCATATTTCGGCTTCACTACCACTTTTCCTCCTCTGCTCTAACCATTGTGACTTTTCTTTGAGTATCCTCTCTTATCCTGTTTACTCCTGGTTAAATTAGCTCTACCAGTCCAAAAAAACACAACAGAAGTGATTTGAAGACATGTTGAATGAATACACTTAATGCTCCTGTTGTTTATGAGTATAATGTTCTGTCTTTTCTATTTTTCTCTGTAGTGGCTCTACTAACTGGTGATCGTGCATCACACAATGAGTCAGTTTGACTCTTGTCTCTCTTTCTGTTACCAGAAAATTAGTAAAAGGCTTTTTTTCAGTATGTATATTTCTCTTACATGAAATTCTAATTCCTTATTGAATATTATTCCTATAAGCATATTATATATGTTTATACTTGCTGGTTTACCTTTTTTAGCCTATAACTCACTCAAGTTCCCATTATATGTTGTTCTGTCTACACTGACAACCTCTCAGGAGTTGAAATGAGAATGAGAAGCAGAGAGGCTCATTAAAAAAGAAGAGGAGGATAGCCCAAAAGTCATAAAATGAAATGAGAAAATCTGATTTATCTTTCAAAGTGGCATAACTTTCAGCAACTCTAACAGTTGGATAAGAAGCAGCTACCAGCATTTACATCTTTTATGACTCTCCTAAAGAGTTGAGGATACAAATATTTATCTTTCACTAACTAACAGAGGAAATACAACAGGCCTTGCTTTCTAAAATATACTAGTTCCCTGGCAATATTTTTTCCTGAAAGTTATGCTATTGTAGAGCTTTCTTCTCTCTATATTTTATCTAAGGTTCCCTGAGATTCAATGTCTGCATTTATTTCTGCTTGACAGGTTAGGATGAAATAATTCCAATATATTATTTGTTTTCTCCTGAGTGAGCTCCAGTGAATGCTTGGCTCAAACAATGCAACAACAGTAAGGCCTCAGTTCATTCTCCCTTCATGCCTTGTTGGAAGTCACCATAAGCTACTGTAAGTTCAATTTAATGAAAAATCATTGCTGCATCAAGTTCCATTCCTGCCTTAAAAGAACTGAAACCCCGATGGTTCAGTGCAACAGAATAAGAAGTGCTAATAATAAGAATATAATGCTATCTGGGGGAGAAAGGATCCATACTTACTGTTCCTTTTTTTTGCCCAGGGTGTCATAGTGATTCTTCTGGCTTTACTTTCCTTGGGCATAATCTTTCACTCTCACTCTTGAAAATTCTAAATTGTTCATTTTCCTGAGCTGCAGAGAATGGCTCATTAGAGATTTAAGAATGATGAGACAAGCCCCTTGGAAATTTTCAAGATCACAATATACAGTTTGCCTGTATGACAATAAGGAAAAAGTCGTATCTAAGACTGCAGAGCAGAGAGGAAATCACACCAAAATAAAGTTCCACTATACAAAGTTTTCCCGACTTGCCAGAGTCCCACTTGGCTTAAGTGAGTCCTGGCTACTGTGAGTAGACATATAGTAGTTCTTACCATCTTTCAGTGAAAATAGAGGCCAAGTACTGACTTTGAGTAGTCCATGGCTTTTGCCATCTGATTGTGGCCCAAAGAGTCAGCACTTTGTGTCAGCAGCATAAATAACAGTAGATTAGTTAAAATGACATTTATTATACATCTGGAAGGAGGCTTCATTTCATCAATAAAGTGTTAGTTCTGCTAAAGGTTATAACTCTTGCTGATATGTTAACAACCTACTGTATAACTGTATAAAAAATAAATAAGAATTATATACATTTTAGAATATGTGGAAACTAGTCTACATAAATCTGAGTCTATACATTGGTTTTCTACACTCCTTTATTTTGCCTTTGTCTCCCTTTGTGCCAATGGAGTTCGATGCAGAAATTATTTGCCAGCATTAATCTATGTAAATAATTAGGGCTGAAGGGAGAATGGCTGAGAGGAAGTATGATTTCTTTGAATAATTTTTCCCTTTCTCATTCTGACAAGATAAAGCATTGAAAAAAAAACAAAAAAGAAACTCATAGTTTCATTCATGCTTTTCCAGCTTTTCTCTAGAAATTTTCTTCACTTGACTCACCTTTAGGACATGTATAATGACCTTAATAGTTCCTGACAGTGATTTCCTTTGCCAATCAGCAGTACTTTTTCAACTGAAACCTGAATATCTTAGCATACTTTGGGAGTTCCACAAGTTCCACACACTAATTCACTAATGTAGCATTTCTAGGGTTATCTTAGATATTTTTTTGTCTTTAAAATGTGACCAAAAAAATGTAATCATGACTCCAAATTTATGATTTTGCAATTAAGTGCAAATGTTCTACTGAATATTTTTTATAAAATTCAATGTGAAATTTCAAGGGAATAGAATTAGTAATAGTTCATGAGGAACAAAGGAAAACAAAAATATTGAAAAGTTCCAAGATTTTGAAATACATTCACATCCTGGTTTTCAAGAAAACTTAGCTGAGCAAAGACTGTGGATGTTAAAAATGCTAATTGTTGTCCTAACAAAGGATTCCAAGTAGTCACCATCCATCATGGAAACTCATATTTATGGACTTCTTTACTGCAGTTTATGGATCTGGCATATCCCTTAGTAAGCAGGTTTTAGACAAAAGAGAGAGTTATGGTATATTTTTAACCTTCTAAGGTCACTGATCACTGGTATGATATGCTGTTTTAGCTTGGATGTTTCTGTTATTGTATCCTTTAAAAGATTATTTCAGTGCATGACATTCACAGGGGAATCACTCTCTAAGTAACCCTGTGAAAATGCAGCTGCAACCTACTCTGTAAACCTGGTAATCTTTTCAAAATGATCTGTTTGCATTTATATTCTTTAATCTATTCATTCATGACTGAAGCACTCAAATTTTTAATAGAAAAATAAATTAAATAAACATTGAAACCTAGATACACTAAAAAGAAAGTGTTTGCATATCTTTTTATCCTGCTAGAATTTCAAATGAGGAGGCAAAGGTAGGAAAATAGAAAAAATGCCAGCTGTGTGGAGACTGCATTTGCATTAGCAATTTCATTTGGGTCAGCAAAGAGTTTGGGAATGAAAGTCCCAGCTCTTTCTACTTTGCCCATTTCATTTTAATCACAGGGTCCTTTTGAGGTATGGATTCCTTTTGGATGAAACTTCACCAAAGGAACTGAATCAAGGTGGAGTTTAGTTGTTACTGGAGGTCTGTCTTTGATAATGGCCCAGAGCTACTCCAGAAAAACTGCTGTGCACAAAGGGTAAAGAAACATGTGCAGTGTGGATTTCAGGACTCGAGCAATGAGTCTTCTGCTGTAGTCGACTGTTTCTATCACACCACAGAACTTGTTAATACAGATGTATCTTCATATTTTCAATGCCAATGTTTATCTAACAGGAAAGTGCTGAATACTATCAATATGTGCCTTGACCTGTCATACAAGGTTGGATCAGTCTGGAATCTGTAATATTGAAGTACTGATGTTTGAACCTCAAGAGAGAAAAACAAGATAAATTTAATCATGTGCTTACATGAACACGTTGCTCAAACTCATCTAATTCTCTTTGGTTAGAAATAGCTTGATGTCATAGATAACAGGAATATTGAAGTTTCTATTACTTCTGAATTCCAGCTGAAATAGGAAAACCCACAATTCAAGCTTTTCCTGCAGTATTCCTGGATATGTTTTCAGTAACGATATTGCAGTCTGAAGATTGCCTTATCCAGCCTTGTAAGAAACAGCAATTTACAAAGGTGTTGGATGTGTGGCAGTCTTTGGGAAATAAGCTTCAGAAGGTTTGTGTGCAAGTCAGATGGATTTTCATTTTTATTTCATATTTGGATAAATTTCTGAACAAGGGAAGGGAAGAAAAAAGAAAAAAAATACAAACCATTACAGATTGATTGTTTCAACTATGTCTATAATAACACACTAAAAAGAAATATGGTAAAATAATTTTTCTTTTCTTTTCTTTTTTTTTCTTGAAGCACAAAATGGGGAAAAAAAGGAAAAGTCCTTTATTTGTGAAACAATCTGATTGCAAATTATATATGGGAAATTACTTCTTTTCATGGTAACTATAAAATAAGTAATTACAAATATGGTTTCTCTATTGAGTAACCTCACTTTCCTCAGTTTTTTCCTTTTTGGCCTTGAGGAATATTTTGTTGATAAAACTAATTTGTATTTGAAAAAATGAAACATGTTCTTCTGCAATAATTACTGTATAGAACCAGAGAGAAGTAGATATTTAGCTAAATATGCCAGAAGACACATAGTCTTGCACAATGTTTCTTTTACATCCTCATCCATACAGTTAGATCATGTAGTTACTATCCACAATCATTTAATATTATTATATAAAGAAAGGCCAAGTCAGCTAAAATCACTGGTGTCAGCAGCTGTTGTAACACTGAGTTATAACATCATTAGACTCACAAGAGTTTGCTGATAGATTAGCATAATATAGGATCGTACTGAACCAGTCATACATATTAATCAAAACAGATCACCCACTATGATAAAATTGTTCAAGAAGTCATAGAAGATGAAATATATCCAAAATGATAAGAATTAAAAGAAGAAAAATTAAGTAAATAGGTGTGTGTATGCGTATGACAAACACTGAGAACAAATAATCTGACTGCTTAGCCACTTGTTCCTTCATCTTCTGTATAGAGACATTTGCTGTTATGTGGCTATTTCAAAGAGTCAGGCAGCAGAATTCAATATAAAGCCTTCAACAATACAAAACAAAGCAGGCAGATTGAAGTATTCTGCGTAAATTTTTAGCTGGCACAGAAACTACAAACCTATCTTAATCTCCTTTTTCGCATGAAAATGAGATACTTTGCACTGTGAAAGCCAGAGATGAAGGATGAAGCCAAAATGTATTGTAACATTCATGCTACTCTATACTACATCAGGAACAGAAAAGTGCTTTCTCTTTCACAGGTGCTTTCGACTATCCTGAGTTCACTAACTTCTGTGTTAGCATTTTGAGACCACAGAAAGGGTATGCCTTTGCAAGACAATGTGTTTAGGTAAGTTTGTTTTAAATTTACTGTGAAAGTGAATCGCTTTTATTGGAGAGAGTGAAGTTTTTAGGTGCAAGGTGATCCAAGTGTTCAGATGTTTAATGAAGGACATATTAAACAGAGAATTCAGACTCAATATAAATAATTTGTTCTTGCTCTTATTCTGCCATGCTTCAAGTATACTACTTTTTACATTCCTCAATTATTTTTTGTAAATTCCTATATTAAAAATATAAATTATGTTTTAAGATGCTTAGTCATCCATATTCCAGTCACATAAATGCATATATGACTACCCTGAAATGGGAAATGTGCAATTGGATAATTCATTAAGAAATCTTTAATGCATCACTCTGACCTTTTAATATCTCTCAGGCAAACCTGAAAAGTGATGCTGCTCAAAACAGAGTAGACCTTCAGTAAATCTTTGAGGACTGTGACCAGGAGGTTTGAAATACAGAAATATCTCAAGGATCAAATGCAAAAGATGAGGGAAAAAAGACAGCATTGTTTCAAGGACTGAGGCATAATATTCAACCTTAGTTCTTTGAGCAATTAAGATTTCTAAAAGAACCAGGAGAGGCAAAAAAATCCAACTGCTGGATAACTGTTTTCCTTGCCTATTCTTTGAAAAAGAATTAACAGTGTAAAAACTGCATTGGAACTATATATTTTGTTTTGTAAGGACAAGCTCTGTAAATAAGTACCCTGAACAAAGAAAATACATAACTCATGTTTCTGCTTCAAATCACAAAATCTTCTAAGGTCACCAAAGTGTAGTATATCTTGAGAAGGGAAATATTTGTCTGTTATCCAGATGCTGGAATCTAACAGATACATAGATTATATGAGGCTCTCTTTTAGAATTTATCACTATCAGTTTGGACTTTACAAATGTTAACAAACAAACCATATTTAGTGTGCAAAATAAAGAAAATTGGTCTACTGAGAGTATTGGCATACACTCAAAGTCAGGGCCTTGCTGTAGAAGCAACTTGATGTCAAATGGGCAAAACATTAAAATTATCTACTCAGTGAGCATCATCAGATCAAAAAAGAGATTTAACCCGGTTTCCTCAGAAAATTCAGAATTATATCATTGCCATCCAAAATCTAAATTGCTGTTACATGTACTTATATGCACAGAAAAAATGTGGTTTAGCAATGTATTCTCCCTGAGAAACAGTCTAAACAGAGAGAAGCTAGGATAAAACAGGGTAGAGAAAGCAGTAAAGAAGTAAAATGCTGTGGAATTCTTACTGAATTCAGTTTTTCATTTAATTTTGTTTGTTTTGCAGTGTACTATATTAATTTTTATTAGTTATCCATACATACTTTTAAAAGGTTTTTGGAATATTTTTTACTGTGTTTACTTAGCTTTGTTTTGTATGATAGATTAGAATTGCAATTATTGAGCTTTTTCAGGTTCAAATACAGCCTCTGATTAAATCCTTAAGAATTTTGACACAAGAGGTGATCACATGTAATCTCTCTAATTCTAAATCTCTGCGTGGGGGACAGAAAGATCTAGACAAGCATCCAGTCACTGGCTACTGACACTGTCACTGACATAGTCGCAGGTGCATCCAGGCATCCCAACATAGCTCCAAATGTGGATGTGGATGTTTGGATCCACTCTCCAAACACTGCCTGGTTCTCACAATGGACAGCACTAGGAGAATCAGTAAGTACTTTGTTTTCCTCAGATTGAGGTAGGAATATTTTGGGTCCCAGTGTAGTTCTTGTTGGTCCAAACTGGAGTTCCTTAGTTTTTAATGAAATTACAAGTGAAAAATGCAGAGATTTAAAGAATCTAAAGACTTCTATATTATGTATGTAGTACAATTTATAGCTTTAGATTTATAATTAATCTTGACTAATAGAAAATAGGGTTGGAAGATGTTTCTTAAGACCACCTACTCAATCTCTGGCTCAAAAATTTGTCAGCCTCATAGTTTATCGCTGATCAATTGTCAAATATAATTTCCTGGCTTATGAGAGACCTGTTCTTAAAAACGTTCCAATGTTGAAAATTCTGCTATTTCTTCTGTGATATATTTCAATATTTGAGCATCATTAAACTGTTGTTTCCAATATCAAAGCTAAATCTCCCCTGCTGCAATTTATCTAATTAGTCTTTGCACTATCCCAAAAAACCACAGGGAAGCAGTTTACTACTTTCCTCTTTGCAGAAACTTTTTACATATTTGAAGGTTGTTAAAAATGTCCTTTTCGGCTTCTCTGGAGTATAGGAACCCTACTGTTTCAGTATCTTTAATAGGTCATATTTTATAGACCCTCCAATGAGCCGCATTTTCTGAAATAATATCTGGAGGACATGGTAAGCCTATTTTTTTAATTGGAAACTCAGAAGACAGTGGGATTAGTTCAGTCATCCACTCAAAGGTAATTACCTGATATTAGATGTACATTTTCTACTGTTTTGCAGATATAAGCAGAAGTAATCCCCAACAGACTCCATGTAAGATATTTTCTCCTTTTCACATGAAGTAACTTGTTACACCACAGTGATAATGATTCCATAACATATTCTCATCTGGCACTTATTTTATTCTGCTCTTGCTGTAAGAATAGAAAACTGAGTGGAAGGTTACAGCTATCATAAGGAGCTATACTACTAAACACTATAAGAAAATGGGCAACACTTGATACAAGAAAGTTTATTTCACGTCCTTAGCATTTGACACATCTGTCTTGGCACTGGAACTAATGATATGAGTCAAAGGTGTCACTTTTATATTTGCAAACTGTAAAATTATAATTCTTTAAATAAAATATTATTTCTTTTGTGTATTTATTTATTTATTTATTTATTTATTTATTTACTTGTTTTTAAATGGGAAGAGGATTTGATAATGACTTTTCTTCAACACATACCTGCAAATATTACTGTTTTCTCCCAGCCTGTGCACTGAACCATGCAACTTGAACTTTGCTGGCTGATTAAACCAAGATTTATTCTGACATATGGCAGCTGTCCTCAAGCTGAAGGAGACCACTTGTGAACTTTTTATATTTTGAGGCAGAAGATAGAGCCTTGGAACAGTTTCACACTCTTCAAGAAAGAAGGGCGGCAGCTAATGGAGCTGTCATTATGCTTGGAAGTGCTCTCAGCCTTGCTCAGAAGATGAACCCATAACTACAACTGCTGACCAAATTACTCCCTGATAGGTGACAAGAGAAACAAAGTCAGTGCTTTTTTCAATTTTACATCTCTGCCAGCCAAAGGACAGTCAGTAGAAGGATCTGTATTGAGTGTCCTAATAGTTCCACTTTCCAAGGTCATGTATGAGCCTGGAATAATTCCAGTCTGGTTCTTTTTTTTTTTTTTTCTCCCCTTCATCTCAGGGAGAAGAACTTGTGTGAAGTGCTTCCTGAAATTCTAGTTGAGACCATTTCACTCCTAGGATGGAAAGGCAGAAGAGGGGTTATTAGTTCCAGCTCCTCTAAGGGTCAACAACCAGAGCCATGCAGATCCATATGGCAGGAACATAAAGAAGAGCTGTCATCAAGTTTTCTTATTTATTTTCTTTCCTTTCTTCCTGACATGAAG
This sequence comes from Hylia prasina, assembly GCA_013397195.1. NCBI lineage: Eukaryota > Metazoa > Chordata > Aves > Passeriformes > Sylviidae > Hylia > Hylia prasina. Next base: position 516,947 of record VYXD01010592.1, on the reverse strand, counting down.
GACAGGGAATAGCAAAGACTCTGTAACTCTCTTCCTTTTGTCTCCTTTTTCCTTGACTTCTCTCTCAGGGCAGAGGGAGATTGTATATTTATGTTTGACTGTGCAGGCAGCAGAAAAGAAGCAAAACCCTTTCTAAAAAACACACTAAGAAAACCCAATAAAAAACAACAAAACTAAATCCTTTACAAATCTCATTATCAATTTCCCCCAAGCTTATTATTGTAACTTCACCAGTTTGAAAAAGCAAAGGATAATTGTTTTGCTTGACTAAACTGTGGTATTTCTACATTGACTGTCGTGATCTTGCTGCAGGCTGACAGGCAACATAAAACAAATGAAGGTTGGGCAGAAAATGAATCATCATTGAAATTGGTACTAGGCATATGAAGTGTATCTTATTTGCACTCTTCCATTTCATGTCCTATAATTTAAAAAATGCTAGGTAATTTTCCAGCATTCATTTAAATCTGGACAGAACATTTTACAAGAGTAATTGGGTGTCTGGAACCAAGCTGGGGTCAAAGTTGAGAGGCAATAACTTAGAAAAGAATCTATATGTTCAGAAACTCAGAAACTTTTTAGCAAACACTAGGTATCCTTGAGGAATTATATATTTCAGGAGGGAGGTATAGTTGTACTGGATTACTTGGAAAGAGTTAGGATTTCTCTCAGACTGCTTGAGACTAAATTGCCTTTCATAATGCTGTATTTCATATATAGTCGGTCTTTGGCCTTCAAGCATAAGATTTGTTTCATTTAGCTCATACTATCATACATTCCCTCTTCCTTAATTTTATTTTTGGTGTATTCTAATATTATAAACATATTATACAAAGAAAAGAAAAAGTACTTACCACAATATATTCTTCATGATGGCTTTGCCATGAGAAGGTTTTATCAGGAAATATCATGTGCTTTTTAGTATTTTCATAAGGGGCCAGCTATCGCAATCTTTCTGTAAATCTAAAATCTTGATGGAAATTTTGACACAGCCTCTGTTATCTTTTGAAGAACTTAAGCTGTGTTGTGAAAAATGTGAATCACCTTGTGTCTTCTAAGTTTTCCTTGATCATTCTGTGAGTTGGAGAAATCTCATCACAGAAACTTCATCTTTTTCTTAAAAGTAATCTGTTTCTAAATTAAAAGGGAAAAAAAGTGTTTTCAATCCATTTGTAAAACAGTAGTGACTGAAAAACCTTGAAGGAATTGACAGTATCTTCAAATTTTTTTGGGGTTAGATAATATCAGATAATTGATATTTGGTTCTTAGTTCTGGCAGTGGCAGATAATTATCGCAATTATCAGAAGTTAATTTTCTGTTGTACAGATAATTTTCTTTTATCATTTGTTATTCTAAGAACTTTTCATTTGAAAATATATTTTCAAAATAAATTTTTATTTTATTCATATGTCATGGAGTACAATATTGAAAGATCTAAGGAATATAAAATAATTACTAAATGTAAGAGTGAATTTGTATTTTTTGGTTAATATAATAATTGAGTTCTGTATAGCATAACCAACAATATGGCAGAATGAAGTAAAGACCAAAAACTAGGACATTAATTTTGTAGGAAAACAATAACTTTCATACTTCTCTTATATCATCCTTTCATATAATCATTTACTTCTGCCTGATGATACTCAAGACCAATTGTAAAGACCAGTATAGTTTCCAGAGCTGTTGCCTGCATTTCCCTACTTGTGACTAGCACAAAAGAAATTTAGTGAGAAAGGTACCAGAACAAAATGTCTTACAAAATGTCTTACAAAAACAATGTCTTGTTTTTATTTATTATGCCTATGTATACTCCCAAGGATTTGCAAAGATTCTTTCCATGGAAAAATGTAGCAGAATATCACAGTGTCTCGACTTGTGCAAAAAGACAGAGGAAAGAAGGGGCTCTCAGGAGAAAGTGAGAGAAGCATCCTGACAGAAATAGGGAAAGGGATGTTGGAGATGTATGAGCAGTACTCAAGAGGTGCTGTCTTTGCACCCTGAGCCACTCAGGCCATTGACTCACCCTTTACTCAACCAAGATCACCAAACGATGAGTCAAAACCTGAGAGATCCCTCAAGCAGATGTGTCATTCTTATTTCAAAATGACAATCTAAATGTTTTCCTAGCTGAAGACTGTAAATAGTTTGAATAAAAGACCTAGACTCAGAAACTCCTCTATTTCAACACATTAAGAGGTAAATTGCATTCTTTAACAATAGAACAAGCTCATGTACACTATGTTCAAAAATAAGAAGCTTTTAAGACATCACTTTTCATGATAGATAAAGGATATTGAAAGGTCATAATGGGATTACATTATAATCCACAGGTAAGAGCAGGATTCATGTCAAAGGATTTTAGCTATAGTTTTATTAAGCTTCCCTCTTACTTTCAGAGATTAACTAGCAGGACAATATCTGACACCTGATATAGCAACAGAAAGGATTTCTGTGGTTTTCATTTTATATATTTGACAGTAACACTAATGGAAGAGCTGAGAGCCGAGCAGTTTCGAAAGGTTTACTCTCTGAAGTTTATGAGTTTGTTTAGAATACGCTTTCAAGAATAAAGTGCATAGTAAGAGCATGTTTTAAAATTACTTCTTTTAAGTATATTCAGTACTCATGAGCAATTTAGAAAACACTATTGCCTGGATGTAAAAAAGAAACAGCTATAGCTGATATGTAAAGTAGCCTTGTAGACACACTTGAGATAAAGAACTTCTAATGAATGGATCCTGAACATTTTTTCTTGCAAGTTGAAAGAAAAAGGGAGTTTTTAGCATTTTTTAGCTATTAAATTATGTGTATGAACTGACTGTACATCTGAGAGTCAGATAATCAAAATAATTCTCATCAGTGTGGAACAAGTTTTGTGCAGAGCTAGAAGGTACATGGATTGTAAAAAAACCTTCACCTTTGAATTCATAAAGAATCATGGTATGATCTACATCACACAATCATCATTTTACATAAATGGCATGAAAACAAAATAATGAATGTTGCAGCCTGACAAGTGCTACTTTGCCTCATTTTCAATCTGTTTTTTTTAAATTTTCAAAATCGAAGATGTGATTCTGCTCTTGATACAAATAAGTGAATGCTGTTGATTTAATTCTTTGTGCACGTGTCACTTCCAAAGCATCTTGAACGTAATAGTTGTTACTTCTTCCTTGTCTTATATTTCTAAAATAGGTGGTATAGCGAAGAAATTGTAATTCAAAGTATATCTTCTCTTCTGTTTTGTATTAAATCTTTCTACTGAAAGGTAACATAGGTACCCATCTGAAATACCAAATGGGTTTCCAGTGTATCTAGAGCAAGTCTATCCCAAAGGTCTATGCTGTCACTACAATTTTTTTAAAATTTCCTTTTATTTATCTACATGCTGATAACATAGGAGTGAAACTACATGAATCTTTATTCCCATGCTCCTAGATTCTCAGTGGATGTCCATACAAGGCAATGTAGTGGGACATTATTTTGTACTAATAGAAGTGAAAGGAACCTGTAGTTTCAATGAAGTTTCACACAAGGAAAAAAAAGCTTTTGTGCTTTAGCACAGACTTAAGAAAGAATCATAAGACAATAATATTTGGGATCATTTGTTAGGTACCTAAAATGAATGGACAGAAGAATACATGAAAGGACTACCTGTTTTTATTTCCTTTGAATGGTATTTTAAAGAAAACAAGAAGCATATCAATGCTGCTGTAATAGCATTGCAATGAGATCAGCAATTAGAATGGATAACAATAAGAAATTAAAATGGGTAGCAGTAAGAAAATTTGTATTTAAATATAAGTGTAATCCTTAAATTTTGCCTTTGCGTGTTGCAGTAAATTATAATATTTTATATTCTCCAAGATAGTCACTTTGTGCTTCATAGATTGAAAGCCTTTAGTACCTGTCAATGAAGTAGATTTAAAATTTTGACACACAGGGGCTTTTTTTTTAAAGAGGACTTTGTAGATTACTTACATCTTTAAGGCTAGTGGAAACCACCACAACCATTTTGACTGACCTGTCACTATGGAATTTCAAGCTAGTCAAAAGAGCAAAGGTTTTTTCTAAGCTACAAAACATATTTAAAGAGCTTATGTAAATTTGATATCCAGACTCCAAGAGATATAAAATTAGCCTCACCACCATATAAATAATTTATTACAAATGACTGATAACAAACATACACCCTAAAGCTATTCTTACTTTCAATCATATTTTTCTAAGTTTTTCTCTGCTAAAATATTTTTATTTTGCTATAGAATCTCTTTGATGTGAAACGAACCTTGGTTATTTTTGTTCATCTTCCCCCCCACCATGATGCATTCTCGGCATTGTATTTTTCCTACATAATACTACATAAATACTTCATAACAGTTCATCACACTTGGTATTTGAAAGAAACATTCCGAAAGACAAGTGTCTAATTCAAATCAAGTAAGGATAAAATGGTTAGCAGTGATGGCACAAACAGCAGGAAGCAATTAAATGAAAGAGCATCAATTAAAAGATTTTTTTCATTTTTTTCATTTTTTTCATTTTTTTCATTTTTTTCATTTTTTTCATTTTTTAATTTTTTTTTTCTTTACTGAAGAATAACTTTTAAATAAATTCTGGTTCTAAAATACTTCATTTAACTGTAACAAGAACCCCCATGCGGCAAACCAAGAGCCAGAAGCCTGATATTGCAATTTAATGTGACACCACAGAACAAATTCCTTTATTTTCTTGGTTCTGGACCATGTCTATGGCATATTGGGAACTTAAAGTTGCCCAAGTGTTATGCAGATATGAGAAAGACAACGTATACTAAAGAAGTTATGCAAACTCAATAGAAATTACTACATTTTGTGATTTTTGACAAATAGCCTGTGCCTCTCACTTCCAAATATGAAAAAAAAGTACTTTTGTGTAAGACATGTAAACTACACCATTGGAAGTCTTAGACTTCCCTTATATTTGGATGGATTTGGTGAAATACCTTGGATTTTTTGTATGTTAGTATAAACAAATTGATTTATTGCCCTGTTCATGCTTCATGCTAAGCATTTGAATAGTCTCATTGACACCAGGGGGATTAAAGCTAAGCGAGTGCAACAGATCTACATGACTCGAGCTTTTACTGTGAGATTACAATTCATAATTACTTTAAACAGTTTTAACTCTCTTGGTTTCTATTTTCCATTAATAAATTAGCATTCCAAAGGCTAGAGCTTGATTTATACTACCCAGAATCAGCACACAGATGTTTCAGTGCTTCACATAGCTCTTAATACCTGCTTCATGGGGTGTTTGACTTCTCAGTAATTCTGAAATTAAAATGCTTACCCATACAAAATGCATAATTAACTTCAACAGAAAGACAAAAATTAGTTTGATTGCTGAAGTTTTCTTAATAATCATATGTCTATTATTTCTTCTATGCAAATATCTAATAATAAAAAAATAAGTTAATAATTAGCCTCTGAAATCTATTATCTACTTTTTTTTTGACATAGAAATATAGTATTCTTACATGCATCTACTGCAAAGGGAGGAGCTATTTGACAGCCTTCCTGATTTTTGTGAAACATAAAGCAGCTGTTGTACAGCTTGTCATGCTTGGTTTTGTTCTCAAGGGATTGTCACAAAGGGAAAGAAAATAATTTTTCCTTCCAGCTTCATGCAGTTATTGTTAATGATACTGAGGCTGCATAAAGTAGAGGGACTGTCCATATTTCTTTACTAAAAATGAAGGGGGAGGCAATAACTTCCACAAAATATGTAATACAGTGTTGCACTAGCATGTATGAGTGAATGGTTGTTACAGACCTGTAACCTGGCATAAAATGTCATTGTTTGATTCAGCTTTGCCAAACCACTCATCTATCCCTAGGAATCTGCTTAAAAGAAGAATGCTTGAAGAAATTCCATTTACCTGAGACCCTACAGCTACTGGGTGCCTTCCATGTTAGGGCAAATAAAATGTGGTACACCAATCACATATCTGTCTCATCAAGGTTCACCCAGTGATCTGTGAGGCATGCAATTCTGCCTGTCAGCTTTCCTTACACATCCAAGAAAAATGAGCACAACAGGAACTGACTTCAAGCAATATTCACTTCTGATTTGTTACTTTTCATCCCAGATTTGAGCTATGCCCCATTACTTCTTATACACTGTTTCAGTGCTTGAACCTGTCAGGAAAAACATAGTGAAAAGGAGAAATTTTCTAGTATAGCACTGCACACAGAGAATACAATAAATTTATTTAAATACTTTATCCAAAGAACCAATATTTTTCAAAATGTTTGAAAAAGATTATGAGTATAATATGGGTAAAAAGCATTTTCCTGTAAAGAAAAGCAAAAAACCTAAAACCAAACAGAACCAAAGCACCCAACCAACCAAACAAAAATATCTTGAAACTAACTGTGAAATATGTATATCTCTGAAGCTTGGAAATTTCAGTAATTTAAAAGGAATTTTAACACCAGTATATTAAAAAGTTTCAGATTAAATGCAAAGGGAAAACATCTGGGAAGATAATGGTGAATTATCAGCTGCTCATGCTCATGAGACTGTAATAGGATGTACCATGTAGATTTGATATAAAATAAAGTGAATTTGGAAATGCAGTGTGTTACACATATAGTTTAGCCTTCCTCCGGCTACTCCTACCTGCAGGAGTAATTTCTTTTGATGGGAGAAATAATTTTGTGAGCACCCCATCCAGGCTGGGTTCATGGTGGTAACGTTAACCAAATTTTCTTTTAAGGTTTCAGCTATAATATTAAAATCTTAAAAATAAAATCTTAATACTTCAAGTACACAGCACTACCAGGAGACTTAATATGGTACATCTGAGCCGTTTCTGTATGAATTAAATAAACCTATTACAGCTTTTATGTTTCATTACTTCATGCCTACAAGAAAGGAACTGAGCTTTTAGAAGGGTGCTTTTTGCAGTCTGTGGTCATGGAGCTAATATGTTAATGGATTTAAAAGATCAGTGTTTGGTAGGTAAGGAAATTAGAATCCTTGTAGCTCATTTTTTTGTGGGCGAGTTCTTTACCAGCATAATAGTTAAAAATAAACAAACCATAAAAATCTTGAGGACTATTGTTTAAGAGTACCTGATAAGGAAACCAAGGAGGAAGTAGTAGAGAGGAACATTAAGACTGCATCCTATTAGATCATTAAGGCTAAAACAAATTAAACCCTCCATAGCTGATTATTACTTTTAATTTCCTCTTTTATATTTGCAAGTTTGAGTTTACCAGATCTAAAGAGAAGATGCCAAGTCAAATAAGGGATTTAAACTGTTTTCTTGTACAGTTAACTGACATGGACAGCCATGTACTATTCTAACATTTACATAAAGAACACAAAAATTTTGAGAGGAACACACTTATGGCAGGAAAGGGGTAAAGGAGCAGAAAAATTCCTACCCATGGCAGATGTTCAGAGTACTTTTCTGAAGTTTTGGCATCTAACTCAAGAGTATACATTAGATACTCTCATCCTCCTCAGGACTCAGAGGTTGGAGTCATGAAAAGTGTGCTTAACAGAGCTTCTTATTTAAATTAGCCAAATGATATTGTCTATTTTTTTTGCAGAACAGCTTCGTTGAACATGTTCACATTACAGGAGGAGATAACCTGGATTCCAGACCTGATCCCAGCCTGAGGGAAATTAAACACAGATTTTAGTGGTCCTACTCACCACACATCAGGGTGAACTTGCTAAAGCGCCCTGTATGTAGAAAACGATGCAATATTTATGGGCTCAGAATGAAAATGAATGAAAAACTGGCTAATTAGAGGGCTAGTAAATAAAACACCCATCTGAGAGTGCACTGATCCACTTTGCACTCAGCTCTTCTTGGAATACAACTTTTTATTCCAATAATTGAATTATGCAAAGTACATAATAAGGAAGAGTTCAAGTGCACGGACTGCCAACCTAAGGACAACCTGAAATAGATCTCCTGCCTCAGAGAGTTTTCTGTCATCACACAACATTTGTGGGCCCGGTATGGAAAGGTTAAGTAGCTGGTTCTTAGCTGTAGTTGGATTTTACAGAAATACCATATGTTTGTACAGAACCACTAGAAGTCTTGATGATTTTAACTGAATTATGTGATCTAGGGATCAGTACTATCTCTGAGGCTTCTCTTTACTTAATAAGTTTTTCCACAGTCAGATTCAATTTTTTTCCTACTTGAAAGAAATTAGTTTTCATAGAAAGCTATCCTTCTTTTAATAATTATTCCAGAATTATATGATTTAACTTAAAGAACTATGTGATTAAACAGATGTACAGATCTATCTGGAATCAGTCAATTAAGACTACCAAGTTTTATTATCCCTATAAATTACCTAAGCATGCCAAGAAAAAATGAAACCCATTTGATTGCACAAGATAAGAGGAAACTGAATGGGAAGAATCCAGAATATTTTTTAAATTCCTAGTTTGATGCTGTTTCCAAATATGTATGGATGGTTTGTGCCTTAAAATACAATAGCTGTTGGAAACACATCTCAAACTCAATGGCAAATCACAGCATTAAGACCTTCTCACAGAAAAGGAAAACCTGGACTATTTGCAAAAGTTCATGTCTATGAAAGCTGCAGAGTTAGGAGAGAAGTTAGATCACAGAACTTAACCTAAGATTTACTCTTTAAACAAGACAAAATATTTACCCTGTGTATTTCCCCTTTACTTTTGTCTTCTAATGGTAAATGATTATTTCTTCCGTCAAGAAGTATGCTGGGTCTGGTTATTCAGTTTTCATAGAGTCCCTGCATAGCAGGGGAAGATGCACATCTAAGATTTTTTCCAAATGCTTCTATATATTAAAAAAAGTAATTTGGTTTTGAAAGCTAGTGGCTCAGATTGTTTTCTGGTAACTTTTGACTTTGCTGTGTCTTGGCCAAATTCAGAAGTTAAAAATAGGGCCCAGAGATAAGTAAAACTCCTGACATCAGCTTAGACTCTTTTTTCATTATTCACAGAGAGTAGTTGGTGTTGATTGATATAAATAAACTTAACTGATTCAATTATGTGAACAGGGAAATCTATATCCTATGCTTCCTTCCATATTTACAGATGACATCAAATAGCAGAAAAGCTTTCTAATGATCAATGAAGCTCATTTAAACTTGCTGATTACATTTATACGTTTTCCCATCAAAGAGGTTTAAAATAAACATCTTAACTCAAGCTTCTAAATTCATTCAAAATAATTCTGTCTGCTCAAGAAGGTATTAGAAGTCTAATGGTTGGTTTTATTAGCAAATTCATGGTCAGTGAATAAATCATCAAAGAATTGAAGGGGATGTAGATCACAGTAGTGGACATATCATTTAATATGGACTTAAAAAGGCTGTGCAGATGTTTGTGCTTTTATCAGACATAATTGTTGATGGGTAAATATAGATTTTACACTAAATATAGTGTAAAAAATATGAATATCCAGAAGTTTTGAAATGCTTTTTATATATTTTAAACCTTAACCTTAATAATTTTGCATATATCTGAACATACTAATGACAAGCTCACTCTTTCAGCTAGTTGTATTAAAATTTTCTAATGTTGACCTCTTTCTCAACATCAAGCCCATCTATGCATTTCCATCATATTTCACCAAATTTTTTCAGAAGTTACTGTGGTGAATCAACTACTAGAATAGATGAAGCAGCAGATGGCCAACAACCATCACACCTTATAGAGGCCACAAGTTTTCTCAGTCTATACATGAGGTTCTGTAAAATCCACCACAACTGTAGTATTGGTGAAACAGATCCTGCTATTTTTCTACACTCTCCTTCAATTCTGCAACTTATATGGAAATAAAATGGGACTTGTAAAGACATGTTCAGAAATAACCTTTTATCTCTTTCTGCAACATCTGAGCTGGAGAAAGCATTATATTGGTGGAGATGAGGCTGTCAGAAGTTTTAGGCCTGGGGGTGTAGATATAACCACTTATGCACAAAGTCCGACTGTTGGGTTAAAGTATTTCTAAGTCCTTGTGTATTTTTAAATACTGCTCACAAGTGGAGTGTATTGTCTCAAGTGAGACGTCTGTCCTTTTTGAATATACAGCAGCAAAAAGAAATGGAATAATGATAGAGTAGAGTACTTTTTCTCTCTGAAGGTGCACAGCTTATGTAACTCTTCAGAGAGAGAAAAACATTCTTCTTTAACTGCCAAAAAAAGTTACGACACAAAATCTTAGTTACTACATTTTGTCCTAGAAGTAAAAGAAAATGTATTTCTTTAATTGTGAATCTGTTAAGGGCAAATGCAAGATACTCTTCTTGTTGCTGAACTGATGCATATGGTGACCAGTATCAGTCAGTTTTCTGAACAGCTGTTTAGCAGGTGTCCATGTTTCAGCAGGCCTCCACACCAAATATTACTAAAACATCACGTAATTCATGTAAAGTAAATGTAATTTTCTATCTTTACTATATTCCCCTTTTCTTTTTTATTCCATTTCTCCATGGAAGGAGAGCTAGAATGAATCAATCGTGGCAGTACCTCGTTTACTTACACAGAGTTCAGTGCTACTGATTTTCCATTTCTTTAAAATGTGGAATACTACTTATTTTGCAAATAGAAAGCCCTGAAAATCAAGTCTAAGTTGTCTGTGTCACACTGCAGTAAGAGCACCATCCTAAATCACAGTAATCTCTTTTATATTTAAAAAACCCATAATTTTCTGTAGCTGTATATTATACAAGGAACTAATAAATGCACTTAAGTAACTAATCTCAAGCACATGTATTTATTTACAGCATTTTATTTTTGTTGATTAATTTGCACAAGCCTACAATTAGCAGCTTTACAGGGCAGCCATATTTTTCTTCAGAAAAAAATTCAATTACACCCTTTTCATCTCTTGGAGTATCCCTACCAGACAGCCTGCTCAGCAGTGAGTTCAGGGAGCTACAGTCCTCTCAACTTCTGTTGTTTAGTTCTTTGGTTCTGTTCTGTTGCTATCTTCCTATGATTGCACAGTCAGAGCCAAAACCAGTCAAAAGAGCCTGAGCAAACTTTGTGGACATGCATAGTGTCCTAGGCTGACTTTATGATGCTTGTATCCCCAATCTCCTGCTCTGTTTATGCTGGATATCAAGTTCTGCGCCTCCAAGAATGGTTCTGAGAGCAAAGGGGGGAAAGAAGTGTGGGGTTTGTTTTCAGAAACTGCAATTGCTTCCCAGCACCCTTCACACAGACTGTGTTTTCTGCAGCACAGACAGCAGGAGAGAGCTCTCCCTTGCTTTTAGTTAGTTTTTATAGCTAGTTGAGGCAGAGAAGCTCCCCAGACTACGGCCTTCCTTTTTCTTGGAACTGATCAGGTCTGCTCTGGACTGAAAACCCAGAAAAACACTGGGAGCTCACATCTGTGGCCCACTGGCATTTTCCAGCATAAGAAGGACTGATAAGGGACTGAGTGAGCCAAGCTACACCCCACAAAAAGAACTCTCTCTGAATTTGCCTTGTCTTCAGAACAATAAGAGGTTCCATTATTTAATATTATTAATTTTTTCATGTTTATGAGTGCTTTGCTTGTTAGATAAACAGGTTTTTTTCCACTTTTCTCAAAGGAGGTTTTACCTCCTGAACCAGCTGGGGAAGGGGCCGTTTGAATTTTCTTTCTAGAAAAGACCAATTCAGAAGTTCTCCTCAAAATTTGCCTTAAACCAGGACACATAGCAAAGAACAATTTCTTAGTGGAAAAAGACTAGAAAGTGCTCCCTTCATTTACTACATCAAGTTTTAACAGAAATAAATCACTCCTAACAGTAGGGATGAACTCAAGACCAAGCTGTAATCAGATGGGATGGAGAGAAAGGCCAAGAGTTAAGAAAGGAGCTAGAATTCTCGGAGACTGGAGCCCAAATTTCCCACTTGACCTTTCACAAACAAGTAATTTACTGTGGAAGATGTAGCTTTTGGTTGATGTCTAAGAAAAAAAAAGATAAACGTGGCTTCAGGTTTTTTTTGCACCTAGAGGTAAATGTTCATTAAAAATATCCTGATTCTGTTTTCTCATCCTGTAGATTTTTTGCACTGTAGATTCAAAGAGTATAATCACTAAAGGACCCTGTAGCACCATTTGTTACTCTCAAGCAGTTTTACCTTCCAAAAGAGAAGTGGCTGCATTTCAGCAATACGAAAACTGGTTTACAGTCTATATATGAGTATGTCAGTTTCAAGGCAGCACTGGAAATCGATTACATGAGAAGAACTGAGTTAACTCATATTCCTTCAGGCCAAGCACAAATGAAGATAAGCTTTTGTTTGCTCAAATGAGAATTTTAGAATGCTCTTACTCATGAGTTTTCAAACCTATCACAACTAAAGAAATATGTAGATCGAATACAGTGTTGTATGTAATTCAGGGGCACCCAAGTAATTTCTGACTCCTGGTGATAGTATTAATTTGTGTCAGAAAATAGACATTTTATCTCTTGTCATGTAGGTTACTTAGTAATCCCACCTTTGTTATGCTATCATCTATAGATTTTTAAACTTCTTACAATTCTGCATCAGGTGCAGAAAAGGCAAAATATCAAAAAGTAATTGCTCGATCCAATGTCTGTCCAAGCCAGTGGTGGTTCCCTCTGGTGACTCAGGTTGGCAGTGAATGAGACAAAAAGTGTTTACACAAAGTCATTTAACTACATTCAATGGCAGATGGAGTTACTAGTATTTTGTAGTTACATTTTTGTTCTATCTGTGGGATAACGTAGTCTCTTGCCCACCGAGGAAAAAAATTGAGTTTGAGAAAAAGATTAAATGTAAAAGGTATTCAAAAATTATAAATTTTCTCTCCATTTATACATGAAAATTTCTTTTGGCATTGTGTTGCATTCTGACTTCAATAATTTTTATAACAACTCAAGCATTAGAATCTGCTGCACATTCAAATCATCAGTAGCTAAGATCGCAAAGAAATATCACTTCTTCTTCTTCACCACTATCCATTCAGAACTTTGTTTCTGCCACTGCTTTTCTTGAAATTTGCATTCTGAGATTAATGTGTAAATTTTTATCAACTGTCAGAGGTATCTATGGAGATTTTTAAAAGGCTTATTCTTTGGCAATTCCTCCAAGTGAAGCAAGCAAAGGTTTCAGAGAAAAGGCTGACACTTTAGAATCTAAGAGAGATGCAGAGTACAGTGTACCAAAATGTACCTGAGATGCAGAGTACAGTGTACCAAAATGTACAGCTTTATTTTGAGAACTTTAAATGGAGAAACCTATTTAATTTCCTTTTTCTTGTTTTCAACTTGAATATAAGCCTGAGAGACAGTTTGCAGAAGCTCAGTTTTTGGAACTTGTGGTGATTTATTTTTCTTCCTAATGTTGAACTATATCTGTCCTTCTTGGACTTAAAAAAATTAAATATGAAAAAGCACAGATTGCAATATAGACTCGCCTTTCAAGATGCCTTTGGGGAAAAAAAACATTTTATATAAGTGACATTCTGAAAACAAAATGCTATTTTACGTATTTTCATAGATGATCTGTTACCTCCAATTTTCAAGTTCACTTGTCACAGCTCACTAAAACACCACAGAATTTGGATTCCTGATGCAAACAGTGCATGGTCTCCAAACCTGGACAAGCAGTGCTTTGATCTGTGTTCCTGATAAGCAAAGGAGGTTCATAGAGTTACTGTGAAAATCGAATTCTTGACTTGAATGAATATCCTTAAATGGAACACCAATACCTATGGCAAAACAAACTCATTCATTCATTCTCTCTTTGTGTTTCAGAAATTCTTGCAGTGCAGTGTGTCCCACCAATTGCAAAGAGTTGCACAACACTAACAAAAATGTAATTTTTTTTGAATAATCAAAACGTTTTTCTCTATGATTTTCTATTCTCTTTGAAGTATTGGTACTTATATAAAGTCTTGTGAAGGCCAACACTTTCAGCTTGATAGCATGTCACTTTCTGGGTTAACTGAGTACAGTGTGCCACAGTTGGTCTGTGTGTCACATGGCAGTATATCCATAATGTGATCATATGGTGTTTAAAAGTGCACTGTGCAGAGAGATATGGGAATGGAAGAAGAGGAGACTAGAACAAAAGAAACAATGGAACAGAGCAGCTCTCAAGACAGAACTCTTGCCTACATCATGGGGCAGAAATCTTCCTAACCATAAATAAAAATGGGACAGTGTTGTCCCAATGACCAAGTCAACATATTCCAGGGAAAAATAACTTGGGCACAGTTGTCATATCTCTAAGTAATGAAAATTGGAAGTCAACAGTATCTGTAAAAGATGCAAAAAGATCTTAGAAATGAATTTGTCATATGCCCTGATCCACACTATTCAGCATTCAATGTTACCTTAGCAACATTCCAGGATATCCATATTAAGAAAATACATTGGAGAATGTGGAAATTTTCACATTATCTATTTCTACTTTTGTATGGTTTTTTAATGTTTTCTACAGTATTTTCAATTGGGAACCACCTGAAATACTTCAGTGACTCCTCTGACCTTGCTTTTGACATTGATTTAGATGTTGATGGACTACCTGCAATCATAGAGGAAATACAGTAAGAGAAATAATTCAGTTCTTGAGGTGGGACCGAGTTTTGTCCTCTCAAATGAATTTTAAATTAATCTCTTGTCACATACCAAGAAATAATTTCAAACAACAGGCCTTCCAGATATAGCTATTGAATCGCTGTCAAACCCTATTAAACCATCTACTCAAAGATCCCACTACAGATATTTTAGTGAATTTATTTCTTGGGGAAGAAAAGGAATTGAAAATTCCACTGAGGAAGTGCCCACTCTGATTATAGATTTTCTGTCAGGGCAAATAATTTCAATATGCAAGTAAAAGACGTGGTTAAAATTTAGCCTGTTTTACTCTTCTTGAACTTGAAAACCAGTATGTTATTTCAGTATGGGAGGCTAACGTAGTTATATATTTTCATTTTCTCTTTAATATTTACATAAAGGAAAAATAGTTTCTTTAAAATCTGCTAGTACTCTGTAGGTAGCTTTAGAGTTACAGAAAGAATAGGTCTTAGCTTTAAACCAATATTAATGCTAGTGAATTAAAAGAATAAGGACTCATTGACAGAGATTATTTGTGGAAGTTTAGCACCTTGCTAAATCTGTCCCCAGATTTTTGATGCTCTTAATAATCCTCTAAACCACTCCTTTAATAAGGAGGTAAACATTAAAGCTTCTACATTTTCAACACAGAATCAGAGTGGCTTGGGTTAAACATAAAAAAAAATATTATAACTGCTGTATTTTAAGAACTTACAAACGCTCACTTAAGAATGTATTCATAACACTGAATGGAATTATGAGGAAAAATTAAACAGCTAATGTGTTTTCACTTTTTTGTAAGGAACTGATTCTTAGAAAACATCAAGGATGTTTGATGTAGAGTAATGTAGATGGAACACAGAGAGAATTCCAAAACATCTTATTAGAACAGGTGGAGGCATCTCAAGTCTGTACATCTTGATTTTGTTGAATGCTTGTTTTGAAGATCTCAATAGGTACTCACAGAACGATTAGGAGGCGTGTATACATACATATATGAAATAGAAAACTAAGACAGAATTAAATAGATTACTAAAATAACAATTATTTGTTTCTAATAACCTGTCTAACTGGGGCAAAGTTAACTTATTATACAGTTAACCCCTGTATGATTTCTATGGAAGTATTTATAAGCACTTCAAGATTATTGCTCAGAAAATAGTGTGGTATCAGAGAGGTGATTTTTATCCTTTCTCACTGCCAACTGGTGTCTTGGGTTATGGAAGCAAAAAAATTGTATTCTATTTTCATCTGCTGAAAGCAGTTGAGGAAATGTTTTGTCTGTATTTTTTTTGTTACTCTGGGGGGAGGGGGGTGGATGCCTTTCTGATAATGGCTCAGCTATTAAAACTGTGTGGGGTATTGTTTCTTATCTCTTTCACCACCCATCCTCCCTCCAGGGGGATAT